>CAKNXH010056646.1:36412-125247 GCA_932178445.1 Andricus quercusramuli
CCCCCCCCCCCCCCCTTCAAGAAATTCAACAAAAATATATGTTGTGAAGGATATTCTAAGGCACGTTTACGTAAAACATGGATGTGGTCACTCTAAAACATAACCTCATTAAAAAAACAAAAATAAAGTTTATTTAGCTACAATTTTTTTCAAACTTTTTGTTGTGAAATAGCCTCATTAGTGTCTACAACATATATTTTGTTCATCAACATCGGTCAAGCCGTTTTCAAGAAAAACCACTTTTTAAATTTTTTCCCCCTTCATAACTCCAAAAAAATGAATTTCTAGGGTTATCATTGGGAGAAATTTTACTTTACATAGATGCGAACCTATGACAGAAATTTCAAGTTAATACGTGTGGAGGCAGATTTTGTATGCTCACCCGGCTATGCCCTTTGGACGAATTGTAGCTCCGACTGAAATCTAGCTCTTCTCGTATTTGGAACTAGATCGGCCGTTTATTAGTAGTCTTTTTTTCATTTTGGAGATTTAAACAAAAGTTGCATTGTTTACATGAGAAAAACTTCATTGATATCAAAATACAGCAATAAGATATGTAGTGTATTTGTGCGCATCTTTCAGACGCATCGGTTGACCTATTGTTGAACCTTTAATGTATCACCAGTAGCGATTTATGAGATTAAAAAAATGGTTCCTTCTGTTTATACGTGAGAAAAACTGGTTTCAGATTCAAAATACAACAATACGATATCTAGTTTATTTGTTCGCATCTTAGGGATGCATCGATTGACCTATGTTGTTGAAAATTTTATGACCCTCCAGTACCAAGTTAACAGGTTTCAAAAAAAATTTTGTATTCTGTTAATATGAGAAGAACATTGTTCATATTAGGAATACTACGGTTCTGTATGTGGAATGTTTGTTCGCGTCCTTCAGACTCGTCGAGTGACCTATTGACGAAGCTTCTATGACCTTTTATCATCTAGTAACACCGATATATAAATTAAAAGAAGAAAACATTGCTTATCTTGTTAATATGAGGGAAACTTTTTTAATATTGGGAATACAACAGTAATTTACATAATATATTTATTCGCGTCTTCAAGACGCATCGATTTCTCAATTGAAGAACCTTTCATGAGCTACAATAACCTACAAATATCGTTTTTAAACTTCATAACTAAATTATTTCCTTTGTTTTTAAAAGAATTTTTATTGAAATGAGAATATAAGAGTATTGTATTTGATATAATTGTTCGCTTCTTCGAGTCGCGTGGATTGACCTATTGACGAACTTTCGATGACCATTATTGATGAATCTATAGCGACTTGAAAACTTTAAAAAAGGTTACACTGTTTATCTGGAGAAAACTTTTTTTAAATTGGAATATAATATAACCGTAAGTTTGAAAGTTGTCGATTGAAATATACCATATCGATTGACATGCTAATGTGCTCTCTGATTTTCGGTAAGACAGAAACATAAGCTCAGGCATCGAAGAGCAAAAGGAGCTCAAAAAAGGGGAAATAGGGTGATTTTCTCACGAAAAAGGGGGAAATAAAGGAAAGATTGAACATTTATTTTCATAATAGATTCAAATTTAGAATTTAAAGCTTTTTCGGGTTACAATCGTGTGCGAAACTATGAATGCTGTCGACGTTTCGTGAAAACTGCAGTTCACTTCTTCAGGGCTGACCTGAAACTAAAATTTCAGATTATTTTGTTCTTTTATATGTATTCTCTGCGATGCCTGTGATTGGCAAGCGCGCCCCATGGCGGGGACTGGTCGAGATTGATTGGCCAATCAAGAATAACTTTAAAAACCCGGGAGGACGGAATGTCAAATCGGATTGGTATTATAACCATTGTCCCTATTGTTATTATTAGGGTGTTTTAAGATTTCGATTGCTTCTGTAAGTTTTTTTTTTTTTTTTTTTTGAAAAACATTGTACGTTCTTGCGATGGCGGTTGTTTTATTAAATAAAATGCTATGTTTTGTTTCAATATGATGCTCAGCTAGTGCTGATTACGTGAAATGTTTTAGCCTAACTTCACTCTCATATTCCTTTACATGCTGGCTCACCACCGCCCTCCCGGTTTCTCCAGTATAGACTTTGTCACAAGAACAAGGGATTTTATACACTCCGGGATAACTGAGAGGTGCCTTTTTATCTTCAGGGTTGTTTAGTAGTTATCGTATTTTCGCAGGTGGTTTAAATATGGTTTGGATGTTGTTTTTGTTGAGAATTCCTCCTATTTGTTCTGCGATACCTTGAATGCATGTTAGGATGGTGGTCGTTTTTCTCTCTCTTTCGTAAGTAGGTTGTGTTGACCTAATTTTTTAAATGTATTTTCTTATTGCTTTATCAATTTGTGTGTTTGTGTGATCGTTTGGTATTAGGTTTTGTTTAACATTTTGTAGTTCCTTCTGTACGTTATTTTTATGTACTATGGAGACAGCTCTTTATACAAGGGAGTTGATGACCGTTTGCTTTTGAGATGGGTGTTGGTGGGAGGAGGCATATATCTATCTGTTTGTATGGGAGGCTTTTCTGTAAACTTCATGTCCTAGTGTATTATCAGATCTTTTGTAAACTAGTAAGCCCAAGAAAGGTAATTTTCCGTTTTGTTCAATTTCCATGGTGAACTTGATATTAGGGATGGAATCGAAGAACGTGTGTAGTTCATTTGCAAAGGATTGAATAATATCGACTGTATCAGAGATTGGTACTTTAGTAAAGATAGATACTACATCGAAACTCACTAGGATGTCTTGAGGTTGAATGTCAATCTGTTGTATCTTTCTGATGAAATCAAAAGAGTTTTGGACGTGTGTGATAGAGTTTCATGTGAAAGGATTCAGTTTTTTGCAGAGAAAGCGTGCTAGGTTATAAGTTGGTGAGTTTATTGCGCTGACGACCGGTCTGAGTGGAATGTTGTTTTTGTGGATTTTTGGGAGTCCGTAAAGTTTTGAAGAGATGGGATTAGTAGGTATTAATTTTGATATTGTTTCACTGTCAAGTTTTGAGTCTTTCAGAAGGGTTTTTGTTTTTCTGACTATTGTTTTTGTGGGCTCTTTCAAGTTTTTTATATGTATCGTCAGTTAGAAGGTCCATGATTTTGTTGATATAGTCTTCTTTATTCATTATGACTGTTGTGTTGCTTTTATCTGTGGGTAATATTATGATGTCTTCATTCTGATTGAGTTATTTAATTGCTCTTTTTTCTTGTTTTGTTAAGTTTGAAGAGGGTAGTTGGGCATGGCGTAAGATGTTGGCAGTCCTACGCCATATGTCATTCGCTTCTTCGGGTGGAAGGGTATATATTGTAGATTAAAATTACTGATGATTTCTTCTTTTAGGATTTTGGAGGGACCTACTGAAAAATTATGTTCTTCAGATAAGGCTGAAATAATTTCATTGCTGAGAGGATGGTTAGAGATGTTTTTTTACTTTGCTAGTTAATGGTGCGTGCCTCACTGGAAGTTATTTTGTCAAATTTTATTTTTTGTTTTTGAGTGCAAAAATCTTTATTCCGTTGAGATTAGTCAAATTATATGCCCTCCAATGTAGACCAAATGTCAAATCTGAGGGTGTTTATTAGGATAAGGTGAAGTTTTAATAGTTTTTTGGAGGTAGTGTGCATGACAAATTTTGTATGTTGTATTCTTTCTTTCAAGAGAAGCAAACTTGTTTTATGTAGAATTAATCTGGATTTAGAGAATGGGTTTTTAAATGGGTTTTCAATTGTAAGAATTTTGGGACGATGTTATTGTACCTACACCGTTTTAAGAAGGCTAAAGATGTTAGTAGCTTAGCTTGAGAAGACCTGAGCTTACTAAAAGTTTAAGTTTTAGTAAGAAAACTCTCCCCGTAGAGTTCTTTAATGGTAGATTTAATACTTTCACGATGATTCATTATAATAAATTTAAATTTAGAATTTAAAGCTTTTTTGGGTTTCAATCGTGTGCGAAACAATGAATCTTGCCGACGTTTCGTTATATGTATTCTCTACGATTCCTGTGATTGGCCAGAGCGCCCCATGGTGGAGACTGGTCGAACTGGTCGTAATTTTCTATTATTTTTCACTAGTAAAAGCTGTAAATATAACAAATTCATAATAAATTTTGAACCAATAGGAAATATTTTGAATTTGAAATCGTTAAATTTTACTGATTGGACATTTTTTTTACTTTTGTCGAATTCCAAACCATAATTTGTTTCCCCTTCAGCTCAAACGATTTGATTTGCTCTAGCATTTTCACTTCACCCTACTCTTCAGTACTCTTAAACTCAAATTAAACATTTCTCAAGTTAGAACATTTAACATTGCAGTTGATGAATTTTGAATATTCAGCACAAAACAGTGCTACAACTGCTTTAACTATTAATCAATAATGGGTACACTTACTAATTTCAGAGAATTTTCCGCGTGATTCAAATATTTTGTTTTCAATTATCGTATATTTACAGAGAAAAGTGGAAAAAGGGGAAATTTTTTTAAAATAGGGGGAAAAAGAGGGAAGTTCAAGAAAAAAGGGGAAACTAAGAAAAAGGGGAAGACTTTGCACACTGATAAGCTTGAAAAATATTCAAAGTATCAATTTTTTTTCCATTGTCAGAGAAAAACCTCCCTCTATGAGGAAGCAAATTTATTTTATTCCTATGAGGAAGCAAAATTTTCATAAAATGAGCAAAAATAAATGCAACCATAGTGAATATATCCATAGTACTTCGCAGCGGTATATTTCTCAATCTAATATTTGGAAAATAAAATTTAAATACATATTACTCAATTGGTATTTCTGAAATGTTAATGATCATTTATTATAATATAAAAATGATTTGGAACAATTATGGATCATAGCTAAGTCACGGCATATAAACATTAATAATTTTTAAAAAATGTGTTTGCATAATAATATAATCGTCGAGATTCCGGCGCTCCACTATTTATTTCACGAACATGTAGCAAAGAAAGGCCAGATTGAGAATGTTTAATTTTGACCTGGATTTGAACAATAAGAAGGCTACCATTATCAGCCAAAAGATCTTTCTACTCCGCTGCAGACGTTCTGGTTTGATTCCACCACACATCATTCATAAGCTTAAACATTTAAACTTATGGTATAACGATCAGAATAATTCAAAACATTTACGTTCTCTATCCTTTCAGTTGTCTATCAACATTTTTAATCTCGAAATGAAAGATGTTCACTTTTCTTTAAATCAAATTAATTCCAGATTAAATAAAATTGAGTTTATTGTCAGAAAAATTATCCCACCTCACATTCTAAATAAATTTTTTATTTTTGAAAATTTTAAATTTGGAAAACTTTTTGAATATGAAAAACTTTCTTCCATCAATAAATTTGAAACATTACAAAAGAATAAAAATCATAACAGCAGGATTGTTTACAGTAGCAACTGGTTTAAAAATCTTACTGACATTGATATCCCTGAAGAAGTCGTAAATTTTATTTCCTTAGGTCCAAAACTTTCATCTGATAATTATTATATAAATGATTTAAAAGTTCAAAATTTCATTTCTTCGATTGAAAATGGCATTTATAAATTAGATCGAGATGATAAGAATGTTATTCGTAATCGATGTACTCAATCAATTTTAGATTTTGTTTCTCAGGTTAAATTCAGAAATAAACAAAAGTTTGATAATATAATTAACACAAATTGTATTAGAAGTTTTAAAATTGAGAACCCTGATGTAATGTTTGTCAATGCTGATAAAGGCAATGTTACGGTTGCTATCTCAAAAACAGAATATAATGGAAAAATGAATTCTATGCTCCAAGATAAAAAGCTCTATTCTATCTCTAAATTTGAATATACTTCCACTTTACAAGAAAAATGTAACAAATTAATTACAGATTTGGAACAAAAAGGTTACATTTGTCACCTTGAGGCAAAGTCTTTAAGAAATTATAATTGTATTACTCCTAGAGCTTACGGTCTACCAAAAATACATAAAGATAACAACCCTTTAAGATTAATAGTTTCTACAATAAATGGGCCCACTTATAATTTATCTAAATTCATCTCTAAAATTCTTAACAATATTATTGGGAAAACACCATATCACATATCCGATAGTTTATCTTTTGTTCAAAAAATTAAATGATTAAAAAGAATTCCATCTGATTACGTTTTAATTTCTTTAGACGTTGTCTCAATGTTTAATCATATACCAATTTCTAAAGTTTTAAGTTGTATTGAATCGAAATGGACTGAGATTAACAGGTTTACTAGTGTTCCAATGATTGATTTTATTGAATTGGTTAAGACCTGTCTTAATTCCACCTATTTTAAGTTCAACAATGTAACGTATAAGCAGGTTTCTGGTTTGGCCATGGGCTCGCCACTCTCTCCGGCAGCAGCCAATATTGTTATGGAAAATCTAGAATCAGAATGCCTCTCATCTTTACCTTTCTCAATTCCGTTTTATTTCAGATATGTCCACGACATTATCACGGCGGTGCCTCATGATAAACTTGATTTCATTTTGAATAAATTCAATTCATATAACTCTAATATAAAATTTACAATAGAAGTAGAAAAGAACTCACAAATTAGCTTTTTAGGTACACTGATTGTACGTATTGATGATGAACTTAAAATAGATTGTTTCCAAAAAACAACTTTTTCAGGCAGATATTTAAATTTTAATTCCGCATATCCTATCAATCATAAGATTGGAGTTATTACTGGTTTATTTCATAGAACGTTCAGAATTTCAGACATTATATTTAGAAGCAAAAATATTAAATTTATTAAGCAAACACTTTTGAAAAATGGTTATCCAAAGTCACTTATTGAATTTTGTTTAAAAAATGTAACCCATCGTTTTTACAATTCCGAATTTTATGCAAATAAAACCAATAATAATAAGCCTAAAAATTGTATTGATTTCACTGTTTTACCTTATATTAAAAACCTTTCTGAAAAGATTCAACATATCTTAAGAAGTTTTAACACCAAAACTATTTATAAACCAGTTAATAAATTTTTCCGTTATTTCAATAATCTTAAGGACCCACTTCCAAGGGGTAAGCGTTCTGGGTTAGTCTATGAATTTGCATGCAAAGAATGCAATTCCACATACGTTGGTGAAACTGGCAGATCATTTAATACCCGTACATGTGAACACATAAATTCTATCAGGAACCCTAGCACTTCTAATCATACTGCACTTTCGGAACATTACTTGGAACTTGGACACAATTTTGATTTTGATCATTGTGAAATTCTTTCAGTTGAACCTAACACAGCTCGCAGGAAAATAGTTGAAAATTTCTTCATTAACAAAAATGCTGGTAACGTTAATATTAGATTCGAATGTAGTAATTTTCCAGACCAATATAAACCTCTTACCAAATTATAATAAAATCACTACCTATATTATCATCAAATGATATACTTACCTTCATAATCGGTGTCTCAATTTTAGAGCTTCTACAAATTAATTTCCTCAGTCTGACAATGTCACCCGTCAATGACTCATCTAATGATATCTGTTCTTCGTTCTTAATTTAAGCTTTGTTTTTATTTTTAACTTCTTTGAAATTTTGATCGTTTATTTTATTTATTATTTTAATGGAAGTTTTTAATTTTTATAATTGTTGATGTTGTTTTACCATCACAATATCATGTATGCTCTCTTTTTAATTATATGAATTTTGTAGATGATTTTTGTCAATATTTTAACTTTTATGTAAATTATTTTTCTTTAGAGATACATTTTTACTGATGAGGGCTGACATAACAGCCGAAACGTTTCTACAAAATTTGAAATTGGACGAATTTTTTATTGTTTTGACCTATCGTTTGTAGACTATAATTGAGACATTGGTACCTCAAGGTCCGAATTGGAACTAGCTTCCAATTCTTCATCGGTGAGCATCCAGTTCTGTGAGCGTACGTGTAGCCACAGGCTCTGTTGCCACTTCGAGATTCAGGCGCACCGCTACTCCCTTTACGGATAATCACCGCAAGGGGATCCGAGCTAAAACTACTCAATTTCAGTTCGGACTTTTCCACAATTCGCTCGCTCTGGCCTCGAGTACCCCCTCGGCCGTCATAGCATCCGAAGTTTCTAATCTCGTGATCCAGAACCGGGAATCTCGACAATGGAAAGGAATACGTCAATAAGGATTTTGACAAATTGCTCCAGAAACACGGAATATTACGAAGACTAACAGCTCCTTATAATACGGAACAAAATGGGGTTTCTAAGCGGAAAAACAGAGCATTGATGGACATGGCGATGTGTCTTTTAATACAATCGGGATTGCCTGCAACGTTCTGTGCGGAAGCTGTTAATACGGCAAATTTCATCCGAAATAGATAACCGAAAAGTAAACTCAATGGAAAGACGCCCTACGAGTCTTAGTTTGGAGAACCACCGAACGTGGCTGATTTCAGACTTTTTGGAAATAAAGTTTTCATCACGAATAGAGCACCAAGCAAGGGCAAGCTCGAGCCGCGATCAAGAAGAGGTATCTTCATTGGATATAGCTCAGACTCGAAGGTTTTAGAGTTTGGTTACCAAACGAAAGGAAAGTCGTAATATCCAGGGACGTACAATTCTGAGAGGAATCTCGGATTCGAACGACTAAGAGCTACAAGGATTTCGACCATAATGAACACCTTGTTAGAAGAACGAAAGGTTCATTAGACGTCACCGAAGTAGAGAACGAGGATCAATTTTTTGATATCGATTTCTGTGGTGATCGAAACTCGGATCAGCAGTTCGATGAGACCGTGCAGGAGATGTCCAATGATCGTGATGAAGAATTCGACAGCGAGGATTTTCGTAGGTTTGCTCGAGATGATCAACTAGATTCTGAAAATGAGGATTTTCATGGTTTTACACAGGATGATAAACTGGAAGCAGCAAGACTGGAAAACTTCTTCGAAATATCTTTCAACGCAACTGAAATTCCTCTCAACCGAGCACTGCCCAGTCAATATTTCGACGAATGGATGGTGGCCATGGCTGACAAGGTAGAATCGATTCTAATGAAGGATACATGGAATATGATTGACAGACCTGAATCATCCAAAGTAATTGGCAGTCGTTTTATTCTAACAAATAAATATGGTTTGGACGGTGTTTGTACAGTGATTTACGATCCATTGGAGTGGAACCGACGAAATCGGATCCCTGTGTCTACCTAAATAAGAAAAAGGGGACGTTAAAGATTATTTTTATTTACGTTGACGATATCCTTGTGATGTGCGAAGATCGTGAAGAGATTACAAAATTTGTTTGCAAGCTAAGAACATTTTTCGAGGTTAAGGATATCGGGAATCTTAAAAGATGTTTGGGGATGGACTTTACCAATAGCAACGAAGGAATTCTGATAAACCAGAGGACTAATATTAAAGATGTGCTTCGTGGATTTGGAATGCAGGACTGCAACCCTGTATCGACTCCTCTAGAAGTTGGAAC
Source organism: Andricus quercusramuli (assembly GCA_932178445.1). Lineage (NCBI taxonomy): Eukaryota > Metazoa > Arthropoda > Insecta > Hymenoptera > Cynipidae > Andricus > Andricus quercusramuli. The sequence goes on from CAKNXH010056646.1 coordinate 45,843, forward strand.
AAAGCTAGTTAGAAACAAATCTTGGCCTTTTGCAGATGACGAAAAACCACCTTATCGACAACTAATTGGGTGCTTGTTGTATTTATCTGTGGCAACACGACCAGACATTGCTCACACCACAAGTCTGCTGAGTCAATTTAATGACTGTTTTGACAAGACTCACTGGAACGCAGCAAAAAGAGTACTTCGATACCTAAAAGGGACGAGTGATCTTGGGATCTTCTATAGAAGTAGTGATAGTCCTCTGGAGGGATATGTTGATGCAGACTGAGGCAGAGCATATGGCTTTGAGCGAAGGAGCCAAGGAAGCAGTACATCTTAGAAGATTTCTACTGGAACTTGGAGCGTCAAATATCAAGTCAATTAGGATAAAATTTGATAATTACAGCGCTCAGAAATTTGCAACTAATCATGTCTATCACGCACGGTCTAAACATATCGACATTAGACATCATTTTGTTCGCGAGGTTGTGGAATCGAATCAAGTGCATTTGGAGCATGTGGCATCCGACATGGCTGCTGACGTTTTAACTAAGGCGTTAACAAAACCAAAGCACGAAAGATGTATGCGTCTCCTAGGATTAGCAAAAATTTTAAGTTTTCATTCGGCAGAGTTTGTCTCGAGGGGAAGTGTTAAGGTTTGAATTTAAATACGATACAATCTCTGTGTTAATTCTTTTGTTTGCTTGGTGTTACCTCGGTACCTCAGTTTATATCTTTTGTGATTCTCTGAAATATAAATGTTATAAACTGTTCTTACTTAATTATCGTGCACTTAATATATCATTGCGTACATTCTTATTTCTAAAAATAATGATAAAAATTTTCCTTATCATTAATTTCAGTCTTTTAGTCCAGGAAATGGAAACACAAAAAAGGCTTGAGATTGCAAAAGGTCGAGACAAGACCAAACTTGGCAATTATCTTCATTTTGGGACCCTAATCAAAGCCCAAAGAAGATCCCACAAATCAGCCTCCTGCCAACAAAATGGCGGCTAAAAGCGCGTTTTTTTAAATATCTCGTTTCCAATGCACTTTAGAGCAAAATTAGTTCCATAGAAAGTTATAGAGCATATAATTTCCCATCACTTTTGTTATAAACAAATTATGCTTTTGAAAAAAAAAGAGATTAATTACTAGCCATGTCATTTCTAGTCCAACTTTTTGGAATTTTTGTGCACGCCGTTATTGATACAAGTGGGCATCGAAATTTAATTGGTCAGCAGGTACTGCAAAATGCCAACTATCCATTGCAAATTGAACAATCGGAAATAACCCACATTTCTGATCTGTCATTGAATCATATTCCGGTTTTGGGGATTTTGTAGCTTATTGGTCACGGTGGCCAATAGAACGGCAGAATTGGAATTCTTGGTTCTGGAGCATTTTAGTGACCTGTGAAGTCAAGGATAAATAGACAAGAAAGGTTGAGGCGATGGTGGGGTGAGATTAACATAACCTCAAATGCAATATAGTAAATAATGATCACCTAAATTAAATAGGGGTGATTACCTGTCATTTAAAAATGGTTTCTTTATCCTTTAAATTTTAAATAATTTTAAATAATAGCCATCTACATTGAATTATAATGGTTATCGGTCAGTTCAAAAATTGTTTCCTTGTCTTTTTTGATGTATCAAGGACAAATAGCCAAACGACCCTAAGGTTGCATAAGTAGCGACCTCAACATAACCTCCGTGATAACGGAAAAATTGAACCAACCAATTTCGCTTGTGATATTTGGTGAAGTTGACTCACACCAAAATTAGAAATCACCTCAGGCCTCAAAAACTATCATTACCTGGACTTGTGTGTCCGCCAGGATGATTGAGACCTTAATTGAATTTACTCAGCTGTTGTGCATGATAGATTTAAGATAATTGATTACGTAACTTAATTGATTATAATTGACTACTTGATTACTTGAAATTTTGTTGATTGTACGTTGATAATTGTATTGTACTTTTAACCTTTGAATTGTGTTGTGGGATTGGAAATCAATTCAAAATGGCGGATGAGCGGGAAATTGAAAACCCACCCTACGTATTGTCGATGTCGGAGGATGACCTCAGACAATACCTGCGTGAAAGGGGACTTGACCTCTCGGGATCCTTAGAGGTTCTACTGGCCCGGGCCATACGGTCCCTGAGAAGAACAGTTTCGGTACCGGAGGTGCCCAAATCGATGGAATGCGAACCGGAAATGGACCTGGAAAGCGTGCATCGCCCGGTCAAATTACAAGAGTTTATTAATGACATTGTCGGCCGGGTATTACTCCACACACAGAGAGAGAGAGACCCCTTGCGTAATAGTAGTGAGGTAGATCCCTACGACGAATGCTTGGGTGCCGCCCGAAGATTATTTGAATCTCCAGTTTTCGGTAATGGGGGGCAAGTAAGTAACAGGTCCCTCGAACCAAATCCTACATCACCATACTCTGGTGCAACTAGCGTTCATACTTCGGTCACTAGTACCTCCTCCGCCTTTTTTTATACGAGTCCAGTGATGACCTCGACCTTGTACCTCCCACCGAATAGTATTGAAACGAGTGGGGGCCGCGTTGTAGGAGAGGCCTCATGTCACTCTGATACAATTACCGCGCCAACACCGTTACGAAGTTGGGTGTGGGTGAGAGTTGACGTCGCGCCACCACAGGCAGACACTCAGAATGGAGCCATTTCACGGTTCCCCACAAATACTGGCGGGCATTCTGAGGGGGCTAACCCCAGACGAACCATTCCGTATAGGGGATGCGAAAATAATCCGTTGACGTCAACGTCCCAACGCGATCAAATTCAAACGCAGTCAACTCAGGATTGCGTTCAACCGGTTACTGGGCATGATTGTTTCGTTCCAACCAATAGTTCAGGCTTCATAACGACAGGGGCATCACCTGGCTTAGGGGCAGTTTTGGTGGCATCCACGCCGTTTTCTGCTGGACCACAGAGGTTCAGTCCCTATTTTCAGCAGACCACTATAGGGATACCTCCCTCAACCCTGCCAACTTACTCGGCAATTTTCGCGCACCCTCACCAGTCAGGAGGGGTTAGGCACCCTCCCATTCAGTACTCCTATTCGAGGTCCCACAATAAAACTGTGGACACAATCGTCAAAAAATGGGGAATCACTTTCAGTGGTGATAATGAAACAAGTTCTGAAAACTTTTTGACCAGGGTGGAGGAGGGGCATTCAGTTTCAGGCCCCCACGGATGAGGAATTACTGATAGGAATTCCGTTTATTTTGGAGAAATTACCTCTACAATGGTTCCGTTATAATTCTCATGCCTGGCCTACATGGCAGCACTTCAAATCTGCATTCCTAATGATGTACGGAGACATCATCTATCAATGACGTCTTGAAGAACAAATCTCCACTCGTTATCAGGGTCGTGATGAAAGAACCGCTGATTTTCAAACCTGCCTGCAAGATTTATTTCTAAAATTCCAACGGCCTGTTACAATGCACGAACCAATGGACAGGGCCCACCGTAATCTCAAACCTGGTCTACAAAGGGCTATTCGCCGCTTCGAGTTTTCTGATTATAATCAGTTAACGCTGCTTGCAGTTGAGGTCGAAATATCGGCGAATTTGGATAAAGGGGAACGTTTACCTCCTAGCCCGGAAGATTAATTCTTTCCTGAATTGGCTTATGATAAAAACCCTGACCTTTCTCGCGGAGCTGGTAAAATTACTAGTGGCACCGCATCGAGCAGTGCCAATTCTTCTCTTGAATCCTTTGTGAGTGCATTGGTAAAGTTGGTGGATAAACTGGGCACCAAGGCTTCTTCCCATGATAAGCCTAATTCGGCAAGTAGCAATCAAGCCAGAAATAATAATAAACCCAGTCCCAAAACCAATAAGGGTGAAGCTCACGGTGAGGTGGGCTTGGCGCAGGCCTCAGCTAAGCCTGACTTCATAGGACGGAGTCCGCCTATGAGAAAGAAGGTCCAACCGAAGGCTGAACCACCCTGTTTCAATTGTGGTGCAGCTGGTCACGGTTGGAGAAAATGTGAAACTCGTTGGGCAAAATTTTGCCATAATTGTGGCAAGCACGGCCAAGTTAGGCAGACTTGAGATTTATCTCATTGTCAGGGAATACACTAAAGGAGGGCAGTCTTAGGGTCGACGCCACTCCATTTAGTCCAAGGCAGACCCTCATTTCTGCTATTAGTGATATACCTAAATCAACTCCTCCAACTTCGACTACTAAACCTGAATTGATTCAGAATTCATCTTCTGAGACTAAACCTGAGTTAACTCAGAACTCATCTTCTGAAATGAAACCTGAATTGACTTAGAAATTGTCTTCTGAAACTCAGCCTGATTTGACTTTCAATACTTTATCTTCAACTCCCACTCGTTCTTCAAAATCGCTGTTTCGTTCTAAATCATACCCATCTTTGAGTGCTGGACTTACCAAACTCTCAGATGTCCAGGGGACGAAGGGGCAGCTCAATAACAACTCTTCGGACACTACTCCGGATCTTCTATCAGGGATTTGTACCAACTCGAGACCCTACGTCAGTATAACGATAGGGGGTACTGAAATCAATTCATTGGTAGATACGGGTTCATCTAGAACTTACCTTCGGTCAGTAGGGTTACAAATACTCGGTTCTAGTGGCTATAAGATTAATTACTCGAAGGCAGGCGCTGTCATGATGGCTAATGGCACTACTGAGTCTGCCATTGGCGAGGCGCGTCTGCCGGCCACCTTCTCAGGAGCTACTCATTTAATCAATTTCAAAATCATACCTGGGCTAACTGATACTTGCGTACTAGGCATGGATTTTGCGGAAAAGTTCCGTTTCGTTCTGGATTAGCGTGACAAGCAGGTATGGTTGGCTGACGAGCCGATAATAAAATTTGCGTTTGGTCCCGCGGGTGATAATGAGATCGACACTTGTAAAGGCATTGCATTGCTGGGCGAAGCGGAGAAAGTTAGGTTAGACCAGTTCTTGAAGAGTATAATAAAACCGAAACCTGATAAGTTACCCGCCGCGAAATTTGTCGAGTACGTGATTAACACGCAAGGGAACCCTCCTATTCTTCAGAGGAATCATCGGATGTCACCTAAAGTCTGTGACGCATTAATCGTCGAAGCGAATATATTAATAGAGCACAATTTAATTGAGCCCTCAAATAGTGAGTGGTGTATCCCGGTGGTGATGGCCCGTAAACCAGACGGTAATTACCGTCTGTGTATTGATTTTCGACGGGTTAATGAGGTGCCGAACAAAGATGCGTACCCGATTCCGTTCATGGCGGAAATCTTGGACCGCTTAAATTCCGCGCGAAACATCTCAACCCTAGATCTGAACAAGGCTTATCACCAGATCCCTCTCAGTGACGATAGTAAGCCAATCACGGCCTTTACTATCCCAGGAAAAGGGCTGTACCAATTCAAACACATGCCGTTTGGTCTCACCGGGGCTCCAGCAACCTTTCAACGGTTGACGGACAAGGTCATCACCCCGGAAATGAGACCCCACGTATTTGCATACTTGGACGACGTGATCGTCGTCGCTGAAACTTTTGACGAGCACTTGTATTGGTTGGAGCGGACCATTAAGCGCTTAAATGAAGCAGGGCTGACGCTCAGCCAACACAAGTCTAAATTTTGTCAAACGAAAGTAAAATTTCTAGGATTCAAGGTGAACAAAGATGGGTTATTAGTAGACGATGATAAGGTCCGCCCCATACTTGAATATCCTCAACCCAGAAATGTTGAACAAGTCAGACATTTCGTAGGGGCTAGGCGTTTCATCAGGGACTACGCTAGAATCTGTGAGCCACTGACTCGTCTCACCATGAAGAATTACAAATTTTCTTGGGGAGACGAGCAGAAACAGGCGTTCCAGACTCTGAAAACAGCCTTGGTGTCATCGCCTGTGTTAGCTTACCCCAACTTCAATTCACCATTCTGTGTCCAAACGGACGCAAGTGATTTTGGTTTAGGGGTTGTAATCACACAGATTCAAGACAAGCACGAGCGTGTGATCGCCTACGCTAGTCGAGTGATGTCCAAAGCAGAGCGAAACTACTCGACAACCGAGAAAGAGTGCCTGGCCGTAGTATGGGCGATCAGAAAGTTTCGGTACTATCTCGAAGGGTATAACTTTTCAGTGGTGACAGACCGCAGTAGCCTCCGATGGCCGTACAATCTCAAAAACCCGACAGGTAGATTGGCGCGCTGGGCGTTGATCGAAAGGGATCAATGCACCAAATGCCGGATGCACTATCCTACATGTTCGAGGATGGAGAAACCGACCATATTGCGGCCATGATGCCTGTCGAGGACGAGTGGTATGCCAGACGGCGGGAGGCTGTGTTGAAATCACCTAGAAAGTACCATGGTTGGAAGGTGGTAGACGGAGAGCCTCTTCCGTATCGGAACAATCCGCTGTTAGAGGACATCATAGACGACTATGATGCTTGGAAAATGGTGGTTTCAAAGAACCTCCAGTCAGACCTGGTGTATGCAGTGCATTGCACTCCGGAAGCCGGATATCTGGGTAGGGACAAGACCTACCATCGCGCAGCAATTCGATATTATTGGCCTGGCATGTTCAATGACATCACGTCTTTCGTTAGGAATTGCGAGACATGCCAGTTAATAAACCTGAACAGACGTCATGGGTCCGTTTCCCCGAAGTAAAAAAGGAAATGAATACCTACTGGTATTCCAGGACTTATTCTCGAAATGGATTGAGTTGACACCATTGAAAAAGTCCAATGCGGAAAGCATTAACGCAGATTTTTTAGAATTGGTAGTTATAAGATGGGGAACACCGAAGGTGATCCACTCGGACAGTGGCACCGAATTTAATAATAAAGCGGTGAACGACCTTGCGGCAGAGTTCGGTATTGGCCGTTCGTTTACGTCACTGTATCATCCCCAGGCTAATCCTGTGGAGAGAACCAATAGGGTTCTGAAAACCATGATCAGGTCATTTATTGACCAGGATCACAGAAACTGGGATCTCCACTTGAACGAGTTCCGATTCGCATACAATACGGCTCTGCATAGTACCAACCGAGTGACCTCAGCGTTTCTCAATTTGGGTCGGGAGCCCCGTCCGCGAAAAACTATTCGCAGTTTAAGCGAGGAGAAGGCCGAGTTGCCACCACCTGACCTTCAAGTCTGGACAACTCGGATGGAGCGATTAGAGCATCTGAGAGAACTTATGAGCAAGTTCCAAGATCAGGCTTTTGTCAGACAAGCAAGATACTATGATCGCCAACATCGCGACTTGCGATTTAAGGTAGGCGATAAGGTTAAGAAACCGACCCAGGTGTACTCTAGCAAAAGTGGGCACGTATCGGCGAAGCTGGCGCCGAAGTTCAGTGGCCCATTTATCTTGGTGGAAATAATTTCACCAAACGTTCATAAATTAGCCTCGCCAGCAGGGCGACTGGCTGGAAGATATCATGTGGGAAGGCCGGTTTCTTCTTTTTCCCATAAATAAAAACAAATCGCTAAAACGCATTGATCAGTTTTACTTTATTTACTGGAACGTTAAGTTAATATAGTTATAATTAGGATAAGTACAACTTTCAAATTAAGAAGGTCGGATGGGACTTCTACTCCAGGAATTCTAGTAACTGTTAACTTTAGACCTTAAATGATATCTTCCAGGGGATTCATGCATCCAGGAAAGCCGTGCATTAAGTTGAAGGACGGAACCTCTTCACTGAGAATACAATTCCCATTGACCCGATCAGGGAATTTGGGGCAAGATAAATCTCATGAAATCAAATCAAAAACCTTAATTTCATCTCATTTCTTTGTTTCGTATTTATGGGAACACCAATCCAGGAAGGTGTTCGGAACTGGGGTCTGGCAATTATCAAGCTTCGGGCATTAGAGTGTATAATAAAATAAAAATGAAAGTCCATGAGCAGGGTGAGATGTGACGGGGTATTTGATTACCCGCACAAAATCATGATAAAGAATTTATAACGTAACCTAAATTCAAATGGGGTAATGAACCTAAAGCAACGAATCGAAACTTGTTAACTAGTTCAATCAATTATAATAAGCTTGGGTTATCTCAAATTATAAGCTAACGGATACTTTCCAGACAACAGAGTTCCACTTTGATGATTTTCATTTCGAACATTTAGTCTGTGTTTTTTTTATATTCTTTCATCTGGCGAGCTGGAATGGGGTAGCACTCTACCCTTGCCTTTACTTCGGAGACGGCGATACCTGCACCGATTTCCAACAACAGATAATCTTCGGTCGAGGACTCAACAACAATTCCAGGGCATATATGATTGGATGGGAGTCCCTTTCATGCAAGAATGCCAGGGAAAATCAGGACTTAGATACGACGGTGAAAACCAATTTTGACAGTTTGTCAACAACCTCGGCGGGTACGACGAGCGGACCGAAAGATATCGGACACTGAAGCAAGACGGAAGTAACCGCTCCTTTAATCATTCGTTGCTTTACGTTCCAACTGTACGGTGGTTTTTCTGATCGCGGACGCTCTTGGGAATTTTGAGAGAGGATATTGAATTATTTTGTTGACCGACTTGAAATGTCCACTGGCGTTAGAGGTTCTTGGCGGAGACGGAGGAGACTCGCAGGTTGGTAATCCCTTTTCTCACGTAGTTTGCCTTGACCATGATAAAATTGTTATTCCATTGGAAAATGCCGAAGTTGTAGGCATTCTGCGGGAGGCTCGGTAATTGCCTCGCCCTCACTTATAAGGGTTCATTTTGGGGTCGCGAAGTAACTTTAGTGCTTTTGTTGTGTCTCGCTAGGATCAATGGGAAGTGGGATTTTCAGTGAAATATCCAAAATAAAAATCGGAGTGGTCATCCTGACCATGCCGTTCTGAGCGAGGGCGTTCGATGCCACACCTGTATACGGGACGTAAAATTTAAAATGGCGGACATCTGGCTGCATGTTTAAATAAATACCGGTGTTATGTTTCTCGCATTACGACCCGTGTTAATGGTTTTGTCAATCAATTGGATTTGGAGTATGGGGCCGTATGCCACCCAACTCAATACCTTCTTGTTGCATCGCGCCTATTAAATCGTCCTTGTATGTGGAGATTGAATTGAATTGGCGGTGAGAAATCTCACCGAATAATTGTAATATTCCCTTAATAATCGCTTTCATTATACTTTTCTCGGTAACAAAAAAGAATTGGATTTATTCATGACTTGCCCTCATATCAGCGTCATTCCTTACAACACCAATCTATCGAGCAAGCTAGTCACTCTTAATTAATGCTATTCTAACTACGTCTAAATTAAAAATAATCCCTTGTAATCAACGTGAGATTAACCAATAGATAACCTAAAGTAAAACTTCAGAAATGAATTTTGGTAGTTTTTAGAAACTACCTGGCGCCCTTCAGGCAAATAGTTTTGGGATACTGAGTCTCAAAATAATAGTGTGTAGGTTTCGAATATTCAGAAAGTTAAAATTAGGCTTACAATACATAAACTCCAACACGTACATGTGCAAGTATGTATGAACTTATCGATATGTATGGAATATCTACATTACTCTTTTTCACATCACCTTTCATGTAGAGTAAGGGAAGCGTTTTTCTAAACGTGATATCCCCAGTGAGCCTAATTCACAAAAAAATTTTTTCAGAAAAGCAGCAGAAGATGTTCAGTTGTATCCGATGTTATGTAATTAAGGTTTTGGGTTCAGTCTCTTAGAGCGCCTGGATGGGCCTGGCAGACTTCTTTCTGAAGGCTTGGATGGGCCAGGTTGACTCATGTCTTCCTGAAGGTCAGCAGGATTTTCGGGTAAAAGCTACCTCGGCATTCGCATCCAGCCCCTTGACACTGCCGTCGGGGGACCTATTGTTTCGGCCGAGTCGAGCGCCGGCCATACAGTGTTGCTCAACAAGACGCAAGGTTTGCACTGTGAACCCTCTGTTAGTACCCATCGTAGCGATACATAAGGAAGAAAAAGAGAGACACTAGGAAAAGGAAAAGAAAGGAAATACAGTGCAGGACTGAATATTATGGGGCCCCGTCTGGATTTATACTAACAATTTAAAATCATTTTACAGTATCTTTCTTCCTTTTTTTTTTTAAATGTAAATTATTCCATTTATGTTGAGAAGTCATCTTTCTTTACACAAAATTTAACAGTTTGGTGAAAAATTCATCAATTGTAGTTGATTCCACATTAGTATATGAGGTCTTTATCCTTCCCATTTTTTTAAAATGAGAATTTCCTCCACACAGATCACAAAACACTTTTTTTTTTTTGAAGTCTCCCAATAACAAGGAAGTTTATGAGGCCGGTTAATTCTATCTCTTTGTTGAAACCCCGCTAACTTTTCAGAAATTCCATTTAAAAATTTTACTAAGACGACAGACTTCACTGACGATGCTTCGTAAACTGAATTACTCATCTATTAAACTGAATTACCTACCTGCGAAGAACGGATTGTTTGAAATGGAGCTGAATGATTGGTCCAGACTCAATTAGTCTAGTCGCCGCTATAAAACAGTCGCCACTAATACTTCTGTATGCTCTAATAGGTCCCCGAGACAAATTTAGTTGAAAAGGTAAAAAAAAGTCCCCTGAATAAATATGCATACCCACCAAACTGTTGAATTTTCTCTACAGAAAGATGACTTGTCAAGAATAAATAAAAATCATGTAAATTTAAACCAAAAAAAGAAAGAAACAGTAAAATAATTTTTAATTGTTAGCATAAATTCAGACGGGGCCCCATACTATGTAGTCTCCACTGCATTTCCTTTCTGTGGTATACTTGATTTGTGGGTGATAAGCAATGTATATATTGTAAGCGAACATGAGTCAGTCGGAATCAGGCAGTCTACCGAGGTACATCGTACTCACCTCAAACCTTTGTATCTTTATATTAATAAAGTAAAATGTAAGGTAAATTCAGGTTTCCTCTCTTTACCCACGTACACAACAAACTGGCGACGAGGATGGGATTATTGAAAAAAAAATTTTTGGATAATTAAAAAAAAATAAATAAAAGGGTTCAGAGAAGAAAATCGAAGTGCAGTGTACAGTTTAGTGTTGGTGAATCGAAGTAGGTACAGGACTAAAGTGCTATCATGACTAAACATACTATTAAAACATTTTTCTCAATTGAATCTTTTGATTCTACCAAAACTACATTTGAACGTTGGGTAAAAAGACTCGAAAGTGCTTTCGATGTATTTGGTGTGCCCGAGGACAAGAGGAAAGCCTACTTACTACACTATATGGGTGCTGAGGCTTATGACCTGATTTGTGATAAATATGCACCCGAGGATCCAACCGAAAAAACATACAAGGAGTTAGTGGATACGATGAAAAATCACTACAATCCGGTTCCACTAGAAATTGCTGAAATTTTTAGATTTTTGCAAAGGAGGCAGCACGAGGGTGAAACTGTACAGGAGTACATAACTGCACTTCAAAAAATGGCCTTACATTGCAATTTCGGCGATTACTTAAAGAAAGCTCTCAGAAACCAATTTGTTTTTGGTCTATGCTACGAAAAAGTCCAGGAACGATTGCTAGAAGTAAAAGATTTGACTATCGAAAGGGCACTGGAAATTGGAATGAGTATGGAGGTGTCAGCCCGCGATGCAGCGCAGCTGCGTCAAAATTCTGCAGGCAGTATCAATGCTGTTCATACGAATAAACCGAAGAAAAAATACTCGGGTTTTTCCCGAACACGTAATCAAGGGGGCCAAGGTTCCAGGACACGTTCGAGTAGCAAAACGGGTCGAAAGCAGAAAGAAGACCAATCGAGAACACGATGTTTTCGTTGTGGAGCCAAGGAACACCTAGCAAATAATTGCGATAAGAAGAACGTGGTTTGTGACAATTGCAAAGTGAAGGGCCATTTGAAGCGAGTTTGCCTGAAACGAACGAGGGATGAAGGTCGTCATGAGGCAAACCAAATCGACGAAATCCTAGCTTTGTATTGCGAGCAGACACCGTCCAGAACTAAATTCTTCGCCAAGTTAAAGGTAAATAAAATTGATTGTCACTGGGAGCGGAGCAGCTGTTGCAGTTGTAAACAAGAATTTCCTACGTAGCGTATTCGGGAATATTAGATTGCGAAATACAAATTTAAACTTATTTTCATACACTAATAACCATGTAAATATTTACGGTTATGTCAAGGTTGAAGTCCATTTCAAAAACATAAAGAAAATTCTCGATTTATACATTGTAGATGGAAACAGAGGGCCGTTGGTAGGGCGAGAATGGATTCGAGCACTAGGTTTACAATTAGAAGATTTAGATAGCCAATCTGTTTACCAACTTTCCAGCAAACCTACTGATGTTACGAATTTGGAATTGTCTAAAATTTTAAAGAAACATGAAAATATTTTCAAAGAAGATATCGGAAAAATTCGCGGTTCTCAAGCAAAGTTGCAATTAAAAGAGGGTTCTAGACCAGTTTTCTTTAAAGCTCGAAAAGTACCTTATGCTTCAATTCCTAAAATTGATAAAGAATTGGAATTTTTAGTTAAAGAGGGTGCAATCAGGAAAGTTGAGAATTCGGAATGGGCTACGCCTATTGTCCATGTTGTAAAACCGAATGGTAAAATACGAATTTGCGGCGATTTCAAAGTTACGGTAAATCCTCAGTTACGTGTGGACGAGCACCCGTGGCCAACAATCTACGAACTATTCGCAGCGATGCAAGGCGAACATTTTACAAAACTAGATCTGAGTCAAGCATTTTTACAATTAGAGGTACGACCGGAAGACCGGCACTTGTTAACTTTAAATACACACCGAGGGTTATACGAATGTCAACGCCTAATGTAAGGGCTTGCAGGCGCACCGGCGGTTTGGCAACGTGAAATTGAGAGCATATTAAAAGATATACCGGGTGTCACAGTTTTCATAGATGATGTTAAAATTACCGCACCAAATGATAAAGAGCATTTGAACATTTTAGACCGCGTTTTATCGCGATTATCGGAATACAATATTCGTGTGAATTTAGACAAATGTAAATTTTTACAAAATCAGATTGAATATTGTGGGTACATTATTGATAAGAATGGTGTACATAAATGTAAAGGTAAAATCGAGGCAGTACAAAATGCACCGCGTCCTACAAACTTAACTGAAACTAGAGCTTTTATCGGTTTAGTGAACTACTATGGTATATTTTTCGAAAATTTGAGCGACATCCTACAACCTTTGCACGAGCTCACTAAAGAAAATCAACCCTTTCGGTGGACAAATAAATGCGAATGGGCATTTAATTACGTGAAGCAACAAATTCAAAGTGATCAAGTATTAGCTTGTTTCGATCCGCGTTTACCTTTAGTCCTTGCAACGGATGCTAGTCCTCACGCCGTCGGGGCAGTTCTTTCACATGTGTACCCAGATGGGACGGAACGCCCTATTCAACTTGTATCGCAAACATTAAACGCTACTCAAAAGAAATATTCTCAAATCGACAAAGAGGCTCACGGTATAATTTTTGGGATCAAAAAATTTTACTACTATTTATATGGGCGAAAATTTACACTGTATACTGATCATAAATTCTTGGTGCAAATTTTTTCACCCAAACAAAGCCTACCGTTATTCTCAGCCTCCCGAATGCAACACTACGCTATATTTTTACAAGCTTTTGATTTTGATATTAAATACAAACGAACTACCGAACACGCTAATGCAGATGTAATGTCACGCTTGCCATTACCGACTACTAGTCATTTTGATTATGATGCAGCCGATGTTTTCGAAATAAATTTAATTGATAAATTACCAGTAAATTCGAAAGAGTTAGCTGAGGAAACGGAAAGAGACAACTCGTTAAGAAAACTTCTAGAGGGATTAAAATCAAGTCGCGAAATTCATCGAAAAGATAGATTCAATGTTTGTCAGACAGAATTCTCTTTACAAAGTGGGTGTATCTTTAGGGGTCAAAGGATTGTTATTCCTGGTTGCCTCCAACGTCGAATTCTAAATGAACTACATATGGCCCATTTAGGAATTGTTAAGATGAAAGCTCTAGCTAGAAGTTATTGCTGGTGGCCAGGAATAACAAATGATATTGAATCTATTGTAAAACATTGTTCAGAATGTAACAAAATAAGAAACAATCCAAATAAAGTTGAAATACATCCTTGGGAAGAAGCTAAAGCACCTTTCGAACGTATACACGTTGATTATGCGGGGCCATTTATGGGTAATTACTACTTCATTGTAGTCGATGCATATTCTCGTTGGCCCGAAATTTTTCAGTCTAAAAATATGACTGCTAATACTACTGTTAAATTTTGTCGAGAAATGTTCGCAAGATACGGTATTCCTTCCGTTTTGGTATCCTACAATGGTACCCAATTCACTTCCTTTGAATTTAGAAATTTTTTACATAAAAATGGTGTTAAACAAAAATTTAGTTCCCCTTTCCATCCGGCTACAAATGGAATGGCTGAACGTTGCGTACAAACTTTTAAGCAAGCACTACGCGCTTTACAGAGAAGTGAAAACGATAGAGAAAAACAACTGTGTAAATTCTTGTTACAATACAGACGGACACCTCACAGTGTTACTGAGGTTAGTCCAGCTTATTTATTTTTGCAAAGAACCATTCGATCACGTTTAGATTTATTAAAACCTGATGTAGGGAATAGAGGATCTCATGGTCTGCAATTTGATAATAAGAAATTAATTAGACAATTTAAGACAGGTGAAAGGGTGGCTGCGCAAAACTACGGAAATACATGTAAATGGGAATATGGTCGGATTTTAAATCGAATTTGTGAATTGAATTACCTCATAAAATTGGACGACGAACGTGTTTGGAGACGTCATGTTAATCAATTACGATCAATTGGCGAATTTACACCCAAAAACCCACCATACACCCATTAAATTCTCCAGCCTACCTCCTATTTTGATAATAAGAGAAACGTAAACATTGAAACTGAAACTTCTGTAAGCGAAACGAAGCACACGGAAATTAGAGAGAGTATGGATCTTGATAATGACTTAAAAAGCGATAGGAAGTCCACACCTGTTCATAATAATCAATGTCGAGACGAAAATCTGCCGAATTTGCGTAGATCACAGCGCGTTTCTCAACCACCCGATAGGTTAGTTATAAATTTTAAAAAGTAATTTTTGTTGTGCAAGGGAGGATTGTGGTATACTGAATTTGTGTGTGATAAGCAATGTATATATTGTAAGCGAACATGAGTCAGTCGGAATCGGGCAGTCTACCGAGGTACATCGTACTCACCTCAAACCTTTGTATCTTTATATTAATAAAGTAAAATGTAAGGTAAATTTAGGCTTCCTCTCTTTGCCCACGTACACAACACTTTCTTTTGCTTTTCCTAGTGTCTCTCTTTTCCTTCTTAATGTATCGCGACGATTGGTACTACAGAGCATTCGCAGTGCAAACCTTGCGTCTTGTTAAACAAGACTGTACGCTCGACTCGGCCGAAACAATAGGTCCCCCGTCGCGACGGCAGGGTCAAGGGGCTGGATGCGAACCCCGTGGTAGATTTCACACGTATTTTCTTCGGGATCATCCTCCTCCTCCTCAGCTTCTTCTTATTTTTCTTCCTCCTTCTCTTTTTCTTCTTCTTCCATTGATGCTAATAATTTCTTCAGTATGTCGACTGCTCCAAGCTCCTCTTCATTTTCCTCCTGCTCGTCAGAGTCTGCTAAGATTTCCGAAACGTTTTCGCAGGAGTTTCCATTGAAGAACGAGCAGATGATGAAATACTTCAAACCTGCTTTTCGGCAGCTACATTTGGAACCGCATCTTGTTTTACACTTAAAGGAAATAAACTACAACAATTCCTCTGGAGCAAAATCTTTTTTGGTTGTGACTGGAGTACGACCGTGTTTACTTCGCTGCTATTTCCATTCCTCTGAATTTTTTTACCGTCCATCCATGCTTGGACTTGATGGTAGGTCCGTAACGAGTGTTCTCGTGCAGCTTCTCTTGTCGTTGGTAATATCTGTAAATTTAATTTACTTTTTTGTCACTGATCATCGGAAATGAAGACAGTGAAGAGAGCCCAGAGTGGCATTTTCTAGGGAAGATCAGTAGAGGTCAAGGATGACATTTTCTCCTGACATAGTAACGAGTTCAGGATCTGCATTAGGATCTTTAAAGATTTCTAGATCCTTCTTCAACTGTCCGTTCTTTTGCAGTGTAATTATAAAATTCACTCTTCCTTTACCTTACATTACAGAAGTTGTGTCACTGCCACTGAACGCGTGTAAGAAGAATATTTTTTCTGCACGGCAAAACTCGTTACGGACCTTACCATCAAGTTCAAGCATGAATGGACAATGAAGAAATGCCAGATCCTGCTCCAGAGGAATTGTTACAGTTTATTTCCTATAAGTGCAAAACAGGATGCAGTTCGAAATGTGACTGCGGGAAAACAGGTTTGAAGTACTCCATGATCTGTTCGTTCCGCAATGAAAATTCCTGCGAAAACGTTTCGGAAATCCTAGCAGGCTCTGACGAGGAGGAGGAAAATGAAGAGGAGCTTGGAGCAGTCAACATACTGAAAAAATTATCAGCATCAGTGGAAGAAGAAGAAGAAGAAGAAGAAGAAAATTAGGTGGCGGAAGAAAAATAAGAAAAAGCTGAGGAGGAAGAGAGTGATCCCAAATAAAATTCTGCTGACCTTCAAGAAGACATAAATCAATCTGGTCCATCCAGGCCTTCAAAAAAAAGTCTACCAGGCCCATCCAGGTGCTCTAAAAGACTAAAACCAAAATCTTAATTAACTAACATCGGATGGAACTGAACATCTTTTGCTGCTTTTCTGGGAGAAAAAGCTTGTGGATTAGGCCAACCGGGGGATACCACGTTTAAAAAAAACGCTTCACTTAGTCTACCTCAAAGTTGATGTGGAAACGAGTATTGTGGATATTCCATTTATATCGATATGTTCATACACACTTGCACATTTACGTGCGTGAGTGTATGTATATATAATATGATAATTAATTATACATTATATTATTTATACATATATATATATATAAACAATTTCTATAAACAAATACAGTTCTCATGTCACAATGAATAGGCTCCATTTTTTTGCAGAATCGACCAAAAATGTCTTGCTAATGACTTCTTGCTGTCATTTTTTTTCAAATAAAAAACAACTGGTAATTATTTAAACAATATTGTTTAAAAAATTCACATTTTTAACATCATTTCACGAAAAGGGCCAATTTTTTGCGGAACCGAAGATGTTTTGTAATGAAATACCAGCCAAAACACGATAGGGGTCAATTGACCCCTGCCGGTAACAGACTATAAAAACTCGATTTTTTAAAAAAATGCGCTTCCAATATTTTCGAAAAAATTGTCAAATACTCCTACTTATAAATAATTAAAAGTCACAAAACGCCATATCTCTGCAAGCAATCGCTGCGGAGATTTACCACTTTGAAAATCAAAAGGGGTCAATTGACCCAGCCAGGTCCTTCTGGTGTTAACTTCTTATTGCTCGAAATATTTTTTTCTTTTTCGTTAATATTTACTATTCCCACATACATTTTACGGAAATGTTGTTCGAAACTCACGGAAGTGCTATATATTTTTCACGTTTACGGCGCATCTTTTTTAAAATAAGAAGATCTATTCAGACGAAAATCGAATGGATGTCGATTTCCGACTCCTTACAGCATCGGAGTCTAACTACTGGATGTAACACACGCATGTGTAGTACAGTGGCGCGCAATATTTGAAAATCAACAAATATACAAAAACTTCGTGTACACAATTGAATCGTTAAGGTACGTACAAAATTCCGGCTTCAAAATAAAAAAATCCTGTACATTTCCCGTACATTTCCCGCACAAACAAAATTCCCGTACAATTCCCGCTTTTCCCACACACTGGACACCCTGTATTTTTTTTTTTTTTTTTTGAGGAGGTGAGAATGCATTTACGCACTGTGTGTGGGACTCGACCTAAAAACGGTAATACCCACTAAACTCACCTCCTCTTCCCGCCAACCCATGTCCTCAAAACCGCTTATGGCATTACTTCAAGGACATGGGGGTAAAGCCACTTAGTCGCGCTTCGACTTCCATCTATTCCAGCCAGCTTGGCATTTCAACATTCCTCACCCAACCAGGATGCACGCATCGTCCTCAGTGGCGTGGTAATACTACAACCCGGGCTCGTCGGCCTTCGGCATCTTCGTTGGGTGTCATCTGCTATTTGCGTCGTTCATCCGGCTTCTTCAAAGAAGCGGCCTCCCTGAACGACGCGCACCACATTGTCCGGGTTTTTCCTTCTTTGGCGGCGCAGGGGTAGCACTGCGACGTACTTTCGCACGCCGCAGCCCTATGGCCCTCCTTGCCGCAACTCCAGCAGGCCAGGGTCCTATCTGGACCCCTGCATCCCGCCGCCATGTGGCAAAAGCCCAGGCAGCGGGAACACCTTATAGACTCTGTCTTCCTCCGCACATGACAGGACACCCATCCCACTTTAAGGTGTCCCGTGCGGAGGAGTCTTGTCGCCAGTCCTCTTTCATTTCTCCAGTTGCTGCCTTTCCGAAATACTTTCGGACCGCAGCCTCCACATCTTCTGCATCTGTAATCAAGTCGAGGTCCAGGACCTCGACTTCGATGCTTGGAACGAGTTCACGCACGTTTCCCCTATCCCCCACAGCATCCTTAATGGCCGCGGACAGCTTTGATCTGCCGTCCGCAGCCGGCCCTACCTCCACCAGAACCTCTCCCCTTCGGGTCTGCCTGACACCCCTGATTTTTACACCGAGGGTGTCCAGTTTCACCTTTTGTTTGAGGTTCCTGAGGACCTCCGCATTGTTCGAAACCTCGGCTGGTCTTATCAGGACCGCTTCGGGTCGAGCTCTCTTTTGCTTCTCCTTCTTCGTGGGTGCGGGCGCAGAAGTGATACCCTCCACATCCTCACCCTTCAGGTTCGAGGACGCCACAATAGTATTGCGGGTCCTTGGCTTCTTCACCCTCTGTTTGACTGCGTTTGCCTCAACGGGACTCATTGAAGGCTCCCTTCCGCGCTTCCCAAGTTGGGTAGTGGGAGCCTCCACGGCTTCTTCATTTTGAGTCACGCTCTGGTTCACATCTTCTCTCGTCTTTTTTCCCTTCTGTAGGTACTTTTTCGCTACCTCCTTCCCCGAGTATTTTATCGCGTCTTGATAACATGCGTCCATCCCCCGCAGGGACCTTTCCAACTGCTCTATCACACGCCCGGCCTTTGATAGCCCATCCCTAATGGGCATAAATATATTGCGTTTGGAGTTGCAGAATTTCTGCATCTTCTCCAGCACATCCTTGAGGTCTTCAATGTGTCTTCGACCCTGCTCCGCATACTCATACGCATTCATAATATCCTGTCTGGCAGGAGTCTTTTGACTCATGCCACACTTCTCCACAACGTCCAGGTCTCCCTCCAACTCTTCACATACACTACGGTTTAAATTTGGTTCATTCGCCATTGGAATTCCCACGAGTATCTAGGGAAATAAAAGTCCACCCCCGCAGAGCCCCGCATGCGGGGGTAAGGTCTGCATACTCTAGGGGGCGACCTGGTATTAGGAACATGCGTACATTCGTATGTTATTAATTATGCTTAATTATGTTATAGTGGTAGAGTCTGCAATTACAATCTCTCATTAACCGAACGTATGCTAAGTTATCGGTAATCTCTGAGTACTTATCCTTTCATGGTAATACTTTAAATATCTTGTGGTCTCTATCTTGCCGACCGTAGTGCAGTTACCATACTTAGGTTCCAACTCAGTGAAGATCGGTAATGCTATTGCTTGTAGTTGATAGAGTTAGCCTGAAGGATATAGGGTAAGGTAAGTTGTGCCTAGCTAGGCGTTACATCCAATTTTGTAATATTTTGGGATGTAACAGTCCTCCCTCCTGAGAATCATCATCGTCCTCGAAGATTTTTTAATTTGTTCGAATATTTGTATTGGGGTTCTTTAATGCTATTTTCCGTTCAAGTTTTCTTGCTAAAGATTTTTTACCTATGAGGTTTTACGTACCTGATCACAATTCTACAAAGACTTGTGTGGTATAAAATTTTAGTATGAATGATTACGTGTGTGCTTTGACTCAACGATATCGTTCAGTGCGAAATTGAAATTTCCTTTTATCTTAAGTGCATACCGTAGTTTCAAAGCAACCAGTTTGTACTTAGTAACATTAATGACTCCCAATTTACTGTTTACATGAGCATATACATGTAGAATTTGATTAAATTCTATAATTTACTATTTTCTTGATTCCAAGATAAGAGGTGTTACATCCCCAAATTATTTTAAATTTTGTCGTAACACCGAGTGGTAAACATATCACAGTAGGTAATGACTGACGTGGTCAGCCGCAACTACATAACCGTACCTGACCAGTGATAAATTAGCCACGGTCGATAAGAAAGTAGACGCGAGTTAATTAGCGAGGTGATACCATGAGCATACCGACCTACCTAATCATGGATAATGTAGAAATGTTTAGGTAATTAAATTAACATAGAACCTTATGATATATCCTCCGAGTAAAGGATAAGTAATTATGTACCATCATAGCATATAAACTAATTATAATTAAATAAATTACACAAATGAACAATGTGACATAATAGTTGAAAACACACATATTGCATGTGTTTACAACTATTATTTCGAATTTAGAAACCGGTCATGGAAGAGCAAGAGAAAAGTAGCAGGAAACCAAGTTATCTATCAATAACTAATACACAGAATTAGACAAATCCAATACAATTAATAACCTGAATCATCAGATAAACGATGGATGAGCAAGTACGTTTCATTTGTAACTTCAGCGATTCGTACGTGACTTTCGTAACTTTAGCGATTCGTGCGTGCCGATCGTAACTTTGGCGAATTGTACGTGACTTTCGAAGAAGCCTTTTCCTATATAAACCCCAGACTCGTTTGCCGGTTGCTGCGACAGGTGAATTCTCTTCCATTGATGTACGGTCGATATTGTTGATCGGCGTACAATGGAACGAGAAACTCTTTTTCTGTGGTGGAATAATTGCATTCCGCACTGTTTAGTATGTGGGAGTAATAGGATATAGGTAGATATATATCTTCTTTCTCTTGGCTTAACACGGCGCCGACTGCGTGTCTTGCTTATTAGCTTTTCAATTTCCGTCTTGTTCGAATGAGTGGCGTTCCTTTTAGTCATGGAGGCGGAGTCTCGCTTCTGAACTAGTTTCTCACTCACTGCGGGAGTTTATATATTTAACACAATAGGAAGTTATATTAATGTTTTAATTAGATTATTAATTATTGGTATTAATTATAGTAATTTGGTCTTACTTCTCTTAAAATTAACATTTTGTAGAGAATGTATTCATTTCCTTAGCCCACCTTAACGAATTCTCTCAATTCCTCACATAAATTCCTCAGATGAATTACTCACTTATATAATTGAATAACAACAGTTTGCTTTTAAAGATTCTGCAATGTAAATGCAATCTTTATCCATATAATGGAATTTGTCATTGATGATAATTTATAAGGGCAGCATTTTGAAATGGTACGATTTTGGGGGAATGGAGTCAGTTGTTCCGTAAAACTTGAATTCACAGATCTTCTTTTATTGCTTCTCAGAGTGGTCTTGAGGTGAATCATTGAGGTTAACATGGATTTCAATCGCCATGTTCTTATTGTGTTGCAGCCGTTCCCTGGGCGGTGAGATCTTTTCACGAAAGGATTAACTTTCATGTGAGGAGCAGCCACGATGAGCTGGTCCCATCATCATATCAAGTTAGATGTGTAGTGTTCCTTTGCATAGTTTCGGAAATTCTTCTTCCGGTGGAAACAGCCTCAAGGAGTCCAATTACTAGAATGATGCAACATGATGCCATGTTGATATCATGTTCCGGTTCCATATATTTGTTTCTTAACGTCTAGCGAAGCATTTTGACTGGAAAAGTTTTGGAATTTCATTTTCCGTCCTCCCTTCTTAGAATGGTTCATCGGCCTCTCGTTACTTGAATAGCTGAACGAGTGATTACTCTTCTGTTTTTCTTAAGAACTTTGCAACTGATTAAGTGTAGGGATTAGGAAAATAGGAAATTTCATCAATCGTGCTTGATCACATGTGATTTTGATACATTCCAGAATCTAGTTAATAGCTCTTGTTATTGCTATCTAATTTTTGATATTTCGTGTAATTCGAAATTTGTTTGCTACTCTTACTTTTATAAACTTGCGTATGAGTGTATACAAGTGACTAAAATTTGATAATATGAAAACTAAAGTGATTATTCCGATTTGTAGAGATTATGATCTCGCTCCTTTAATTAAAATGTGTTTTGCTTAGAGAAAATTCGAAAGGATGAGCCAGGGTACCTGTCAGTACTAATTTGGGTTGAATTTTACTGTGCGTTTTCATTATAAACTTCAAAATTTCTATAATTAATTTTTATTTCACACAAAGAACAATATGGACCAAGCCATTCGTTCATTTTTTGAAAATCTGCACAAAAATTTATATAAAAATCTGCCCGCTTCGCGGGCACATTCTCATAGCGCGCTTCGCTCGCAAGTTTGAGCGCGCCTAGGGCGCGTACCTGTTGAATCTCGCGCTTCACGCTCGATAATATGTTCACCTCGCGCTTCGCGCTCAATATTTATTTAAAAATGATGTAAACCTTGCGCTCCACGCTCGTTTCTGTTCATCGTTTAATGGATACTCAAAAGTTTGAGCGCGCTCAAGATGCGAGATTTGGTGGTCGCGCTTCGCAACAACTATATGTTATGTTCTATGTTCTTCAGATAAAAATGACTAAATTTTTGTATTTGATCTAAAATGAAGAAGGAAATTCCTTCACTTCAGCGTACATTTCTGTATCTTTCTAATTAATCATACAATCAGAAAGATTTCTCCAACTATCTCAAAAGGGGCGAAAAAAAGTATCTAAGTTGTTTTTGGAACATATATATGATAAATTTTTAAATGATTATTGAAAAATGGACATTTAACAAAAACCGGGGGGGGGGGGGGGGGTGTTTAATTTTACACAAATCTAATACCTTCTCTAGATGAGAATGTAAAAATACAAATTTTCAAATACCATGAGCATTAATGATGATTATTTTATTGTTTTAATGGTTAGAAATAGTATTGAAAACATAAAAACAATGAAATATTGTAAAAAAAAACACGAGATAAAAAAGAAATGGAATAAGCAAAGTTTTGATGAGAATGTGCCCACTTATCGGGCTGATTTTTTCACTGTCAATGTAATTTCTTACGAATAAAACAAAAACTGCACCTCCTGTCAAAAAGTGTTCAATAACAAATTTGTAATATTTTTTTTACACACAAACTTTGTTCAATCATCATTCGTCGTATCTTGCATAGTTTGGCCGTAAAATTGCATTTTTGGATTTTTAATTATTTTTTGTGCAATAAAAATGTGAATTTTCTATTTTTCGAGAAAATTTAAAAAGTCGTTAAGATAATCTTGTAGGGCGTGTAAAAAGAAACATTTTTCTTCTCTTGACTTTTTTTCGTATCGTGCGTTTTTCGGCTGAAAATGTTAATTTTCGTTTCTTATTTTGGATTTTGCAAATGCTGTAACTCTGAAAATTTTCATTTTATCGGAAAATGTCATTGGAATAAATTATTTGAATTTTCGGTTTCTATGAGCGGCCGTACATTTAATTTTCAAATTTTGAGAACAATAATGGTCTGAAAAATTTTTAAAATGCTCTCACTTTTAGAATTTTTATCCAAAATGGCTGGCTAACGAACTTGACCTGTATTTTCGGACCACAAACCTGGGTGCAGAAGGAAATTTGAATAAAAAAATGCCTTCGAAAGTTATCGTGTCGTCAGACTACAGACAGACAGACAGACATATTCGTAAAAACCATTTTTTCTGACTCAAGGGGTCTCAAAACGTGGACATTTGACAAAAACCGGGGGGGTCAAATTTCACACAAATCTAATACCTTCTCTGGATGAGAATGTAAAAATACATATTTTCAAGTATCATGAGCATTAATGATGATTATTTTATTGTTTTACTCGTTAGAAATAGTATTAATAACATAAAAACAATGAAATATTGTGGAAAAACACACACGAGATGAAAAAGAAATGAAATAGGCAACGTTTTGATGAGAATGTGCCCACTTATCGGGCTGATTTTTTCACTGTTAATGAACTTTTTTACGAATAAAGCAAAAACTACAAATCCTATCAAAAATTGACCAATAACAAATTTGTAGATCTTTTTTTTATGCACAAATTTTGTTTAATCATGATTTGTCGTATCTTGCATAGTTTGGCCGTAACATTAAATTTTTGGATTTTTAATTATTTTTTGTGCAATAAAAATGTGAATTTTCGATTTTTGAAGAAATTTCAAATAGTCGTTATGATAATCTTGCAGGGCGTGCAAAAAGAAACATTTTTCTTCTCTTTACTTTTTTTCGTATCGTGCGTTTTTCGGCTGAAAATGTTAATTTTCGTTTCTTTTTTTTGGATTTTGAAAATGCTGTAACTCTGAAAATTTTCATTTTATCGAAAAATGTAATGAGAAAAAATTGTTCGAATTTCCGAGTAATATGAACAGCCGCAAATATAATTTTCAAATTTTGGAACAAAATGGTCTCAAAAATTTTCAAAATGGTCGCACTTTTTTAATTTTCATCAAAAATAGCTGGCTAACGAACTTGACCTTCATTTTATGATACTTGAAGAGTATACCAAAGCCCAATCCAATCTGTCAATTCTTTCGAAAGTTATCGTGCTAACAGACTAAAAATCTACATACATCACCACCCACATACACACATACACACATACACACATACATACAGACACATTCGTAAAAACCTGTTTCTTGGGTTCAGGGGTCTCAAAACGTGGACATTTGACAAAAACCGGGGGGATCAAATTTGACACAAATCTAATACCTTCTCTAGATGAGAATGTAAAAACATTCGCATAAACAATATTTGCAATTTAGTTAAATAGTAATAGTTAACTGACAGAAGGCATTAATTTTATTACACATTGATGTTTTGAAGCTAAAACCATTATCAACATTGTTTCTTGAGTTCCATTGTTCAGTATCAGGAATCTATTTCTCTAAAGTATTGGTATTGATATGTATTGATATGTATTGATATGTATTGATGTATTGATATGTATTTCATTAGCTCAAAGAATCGAACTCCTTAAATGAATTATTTTAACAAAATAATTTTTTTCAAACATTCAAGTAAATTAATTTCTTTGAACTCAAAAGGTCCCGCTTGATGCATTTGTTCGATTCAATGCGCTCGATCTCCTGAATCAATCAGTGCGCCTTTGAATCTATTGATCTGTCGGAAGAAATCTTTTTATTTCAAATTTTAGTTGAAAATGTTTTAAATTTTAGCAGTTTTAGAAATGCGTAAATTTTGAATTTTTGGAAAATGAAATGATCTAAATAGATTGGTTCAGAGTCACTTATTCAATTTTTCTTTAGTTATTGCTATATCAAAGAGACATCTTTCTAGTCCAATAGATCTCTAATTTAGGTGAAATATTTGTATATAGAGGTATAGAGCTAGAGAAAGTTGATACATTTTTACCAATGAAGCATTTCCTTGGGCAAACGTTGGTGTTCTTCCTTCTTCTACAAGAGAAAGATGTATTAATAGATTGGTAAGAATGTTGATGGTGCCATGTTTTTAGCCTTTTTTTATAAGTGTTCTGGGATCGTCTGTCATCTAGGTTCCGTATGCCTATCCTTAAATTCTCCCCTCGGAGCTTGTCAAAACAGCTACGCCTGGCACCTAACTCACAATCGGCTTGCATCGGAGGTGCATATTGTGGTTTGCCATTTATTACAGCCCCCGGGGACCCTAGTTTAGCTAAGGCTCCGGTTGATTTTTGTGATGGAGTAACTACGGATTGTGGTGATTCACCGCTCCCTCGTTTTACTGCCAACGTGGAGGTTGAACGATTCTCCAAGTTTGTAATAAAACAAACGAGCGGCGAGCCAAAAATATTTGAAAGAGATTCTACTTGATTTGGAATATTTGCATAACCATTTTCCTCACTAGTTTCCCCGTTTCTATCTTCTGGAGTTTCGAGTTCATTTGGTTCGATTTCAGCCCGGTTCATAAATAAGTTCATTCTTTGAACGAATACCGTTTCGCTATCTAGTTCAAATTCTTCTACCGTTTTTATATTGCACTTTTGTTTTAACTCCGTTCCTTTATAATCAATTATCTGATCCTGCGCAATTTTTGACTCCTTATCGATAAAAGGAATAGGTTTCAGAGGGTTCGAATTATGCCAAAATGAAATTTTAACCTTTTCTTGCCGAAGGTATTCTCGTCCTAGAATTCCATGGGTAATCAAAGGAAAACCTGACGAGATTACGTGAAATTTTACTTCAGAGTCCCCTAGCTTCAATTTGATTGTACCTAAGGTAGAGATTAAGTTTTGTGTTATCCCCGTTATTTCCATAGACTCGGCCTCGGTTATTAGTAATTCTTCGTTAATGGAGTCTAGCTTTATTACATTAATATCGGCTCCCGTGTCAACTAAAAATGATGATTTTGTGTTCGTGAAATCAGGCGATGAAAATTCTACGCCTGGGGATTCTAATTTAAACTTTAGATCGATATTTGGTCGTACTTCTTCATGATTTGTACTATTGTATGACGCTTTTAGTTCTCTATGCTCTTTTGACGCTCTCCTTTCGTCTCGCTCGTCGCGGCGTCTGCGTCTGTTCAGCGAGCGGAGTGCGAGTTTAAATCTTTGTGACACTGAGGGTTGATCTGAACACGCTGATAATGTGGATTTCGATATCCTGTACTTTGTAATGAAGCCGTCGGAAAATGGAGTAAGGATCGTGTCCGCACGGATATACGTGTGCTGGTCTCGGGCCGTAACTTTCAACGTGGCCAAAACGGCTTTAAGGTATCTTTTTTCGAAATTAGCTGGTACCGACGATTCACCATTTATAATATCTTGGATAGAATCTCTGACGGGCATGTTCTTGACGTCGTAACTAGGGATATTCACTACTCCTTGTTGCACTGTACAACATTCAGCCATTCATGTCATCATAGCCTCACTGAGATTGCGATTGATGTCGCCCATGAATTGGGTTTGATCGCTATCGTCAGGCATTTTGTAAGAGTTACGATGAATTTATGATACAAATTCTTTTAAAATGAGAGGAGATAGCTCAATAAATGAGGAAATGTTCAATTAATGAAACATCCCTAAGAATGTACTTTGCTGTAGGGTATGATGTTACATTTGCCTTAGTTTATGTTCAATAACGGTCGATGCTCTACAAGCGGATGGTCTGACTATAATCGCACGTTCATTATTGTTTCTATCGTTAAGTAGAAAAAGAGGTTAAGGTTAGACTTTTGCGCTTAGCCAAAGAACGAATAAAGAGCGTGGATGAATTTATTTTTGCGATTGTTCGAAAAATGTTTTTAATGGTAGATGTGTATCAATTCTTTTCAATATATGATTGACCTTGATAAGTCACTTTAATCAAATACTGCAAATTCCATTAACCGCGAGTGCCTGAAAACGTTGCTGTAGTGAAAGTAAACGGTCTGATCGTAACGCGTACTTATCACTGGCAAGCGACTGCTCCCATGGTTTAGTAGAAAAATGCAGTAAAGGTTAGACACGTACTCCTCGTTTAAGAACAAGGAGAAACATTTCGAGCGTATTGATATCTATGGTTGTATCTAGCTCTGCAACGACAACTTGAGTTGTCATAGACTGGATAAATTAATGATG
The DNA here is from genome assembly GCA_932178445.1 of Andricus quercusramuli. Lineage (NCBI taxonomy): Eukaryota > Metazoa > Arthropoda > Insecta > Hymenoptera > Cynipidae > Andricus > Andricus quercusramuli. Next base: position 73,625 of record CAKNXH010056646.1, read on the forward strand.
TCAATTATAATTTCAGAATCGCGTGTATTTGAAAATACGAATTTTAAGTTAAAATTTGGAAAAATGGTGCAGCTAGAATTTCTGTTTGATGGATTGAAGTTGTAATTAAAGTTGGCTGAATTTGTAATGAATGAATCTATTCTAGGCGTTCCTCTTACGGGTGATCAATCCGTGAAATAAAGATCCTTACAATGGATTTAATCTCGTCTTTTGTGAAAATAATAAGAAAAGTGCAATTAATGATGTGAAGTATTGTAGCTTGCCTTTTGAGAACCGTGGTTTCAATCCATGGTTTGAACTGGTCTTTAACTTGCAATTATTTGCACTTTTACGTTATTGCAAATCGAAGACAGGTTTTAAATTATCGAGAGTTTGAACATTCCGAATAAATTGATTTATACCCTCTTGTTTTTGTTTCAAATCGACTGATTGTGAATAATTTTGAAGAAATTTGATATTTAAAACCAAAAATGAGAATTTCGAGTATAATTTTAAATTCGCGGAATGTTGAATAACAATTTGGAATTATTCGTTGTTTTAAACCCTTCACTTGTACAATATTGCAACAAAGAATGCATAAAAGTTTAATTTAGGGTGTTACGTAGGTTTATTAACGATGGCAGGGCTTGCGAGCACGCGAAATATACAAACGCCTAACTTTTCAAATTGGCTATCTTGATAGTGCACTGAAGTTAAATTTTGAGGTTCTTGCAAAAGAAACACTGAGTTTAAATTCTGATTAAAGCACTGAATTTAATCGAAAGTGACAAATCCCACCGCTGCCACCAAATCAGCTGTTACGTCTCGAGCTAAAGGCGAGGGTAGTTTGGTAAGGGGTTAGAATGAGGGGGGGGGGGGGCTAGTGAGCTGATTATGTCAGGTTGGTAAGTCCTGAACAATAATTTATTTGTGGGTACGTTTGTCTCTTGTCAGCTCTATGCGAACCGTGTTAAACCAGTGCTCGAAATAACGAAAAGATAGTTAAGATTGTAAACAATTTATTATAAAGGTGATGAATAAGATTGATAGTTACATAAATTTAGACTTACATGTACCTCCTTACTCATAGAAGGGCAAGAGAGAATAGTAGTTTGTCGCTTGCGTCTCTATAATCGGAGGGCAAGATCTTCTCGCAGGGTTGATCTTGTGTACTAGCGAAGGAATTCACAATCACAATTAACCCTAAGAGCGATACAGAGTCCTATGTCAGCTACCGAATCCACTCTTGAGTGCTTTTCACGGACGTATAACGGCTGCGGACTTTACCCGGATTAGACTCATACGACGATCGAAACCGAAGGAACTGAGTTCACAACTTGATAATTCGTTGGTTCACGAAGAGTTAAAAGTACGCGACTTGTACAGAGCGACTTGTAGATCGAAGTTGTCAGTATGACTGCTGGGAACGTAATATAATTAACAAGGGTTGCCCTGGCGTTTACATATACCATGGACTTCGCAAAAGTCACGTACGATGTCAAAAGTGGAAAGTTTGTATAAAAGTATAAAGAGAACGTACAATGTCAAAAGTGGAAAGGTTGTCTAAAAGTGTAAAGAGCACGTACGTTGCCAATAGTGGAAAGAGCACTTTCAATCAAACGATTGAATCTCGCTAATGAGTATCAAGTTACGCGAACGACTAACATGTAAGTTCCCTTCTGCTGACACTCTCGGTTACTGCTCGTGTCTTCTCTAGATCGGCTATGGGTCATTTGATATGCGCGAGTCTTGTTATTGCATGCGATGACTAATAGCTACCGTAGCGGCCAGCGATCGCACACCTCTACTCTTGACCTTTCAGGAGTTTGAATTCTATACGTTAACTTAGCTATGGGCGATATCTCTAGCCAGATACTTTTGGTTACAATCTGAGGAGCATGCGTACATTCGTATGTTATTAATTATGCTTAATTATGTTATAGCGGTAGAGTCTGCAATTACAACCTCTCATTAACCGAACCTATAATAAGTTATCGGTATTCTCTGAGTACATATCCCTTCATGGTAATACTTCAAGCATCTTGTGGTTTCTATCTTATCGACCGTAGTGCAGTTACCATACTTAGGTTCGAACTCAGAGAAGATGGGAAATGCTATTGCTTGTGGTTGATGGAGTTAGCCTGAAAGATGTGGTGTAAGGTAGGTTGCGCCTAGATAGGCGTTACATCAAATTTTGTAAAATTTCGGGATGTAACACCCACCAGTGGGAAAAGTACTCACTTCGACAACTGTAAAGTCATCAGTTGAGGAATCGACAACTTCGTCGTCTCTCGACGTCCTCCTCAGTCGCATTTCCATCGCGAGTGTTGGATAAAGTTTTAAGTGCGCCTTATGGGAGACGGCGATTCCAGATGAGTGTACTTTAATAATCTCTTCAATTGAATGATATTGTGCTTCTTGAAGACTTTGTGGACTATAATTTTTCCTCTGCAATATATTTTTCCGTAATTTCTACTGTAATTGAACACTCGATCGAACATATAACCAGTAATTTGTTAGAACCATAATAGTACATTGTGCACCGAGGGCGGCAGTCACACGAGGCAAAATAGTTGTCCACCCTCAATACAAACGATATTTTTTGCCCTACCCTCCTGGAAAACAAGCATGTGAAACAGATAGAGGATGTTTGGTCAAAGATATTATACAAATAGATCCGGCACGTGGCGGCGGAGTGGGGATAGAATTATTAGTAGGGTAGGATAAATGTAGACGGCGCTGTAGCGAAAATCCTAACCCACCCCGCTGTGCCTCTCTACCCGCTGACGTATCCATCTCCTCTTAGCAGTTGTCGCGAGTAAAATGGGCGAAAGAGGTGCTGTCGCCGAAATGATTTTCAGTAGATAATATAGTTTTCTGAAAATATTCATGATCACTAGAGCAATTCGAACTCTGTCTTACCCGGCAATCGAGGTCAATAACAATCAATAAACTCAGTGCTGCCGGGGCGCTAGCTGGTGGAGCTGCAGGTATAGCTAAGGCTGTGAATGATGCAAATTCGGCAAAATAACAACTTTCAGAGAGTAAACGGCACATTGAAACAATGGAAGCCATTTCTTCAGGAAAAGGCCTCTACTTGAAGCCACATAGGCAAGGATTTGGGCTTCATCTAAAACCGTATAAGCAAGGAGCTGAACTTAATCGCAAGTCAAAAAACTCAAAGTGAAGCTACCTCGTCGAGCCTTGACTGATGCGGATTTACTTAAATTCGCAAAATCTTTGAAGATTCCGCATTTTCGAGGTGTTTTTATGCGAAATGGATAACCAGAGGGTGGACCGCGTAAATATGAATGTGCTACTGTTAATCTTGATGATGAAAAAGGGCCAGGAACACATTCGTGTGCTTATAAAAAGATTGAGAGTAAAATAATGTATTTCGATAGCTTCGGTAATCTTAGGCCACCTTCGAATCTCTTCAAGTATTTAGGTGTTAGTAGCATAAAGTATAATCACGAGAGATATCAAAATTACGATACATTCGTGTATGGACATTTATGTTTGCAATTTCTGTGCAATCAATTGAAATCTAAAAGTACGTTCAATCTATATAAGTGCTGATATTTGCAATATAAAGACAGTTGAACGCTAGTTGCCATCATGGATGATTCATTGACACTAACATTGTCGGGAAGTTCTTCAATTCTGGAAACGATTTATTTGCCTCCGATTGAGTTGTCTTCTTATAAAAATTATGCGCTTGGACTCGTTGAATTTCTAACCTTCAATTCGATACCCAATGTAGACATTGGTCAAAATAAATTTTATGTGGGTGATGAAATAATTGAAGTACATACAGGAAGTTATGAAATAAGTGACATAAAGCACTATTTGCAGAATGCTTTAGTAAAAAAGGGCATTGAAATTCATACTAAACCAAACAATAATTTTTTTTAAAGTGATATTCATTGCAGTCACGATGTAAATTTTGAACCTAAAGATTCTATTGGTAAATTTCTGAGTTTGTCTCCGCACAGATTAAAAGCTAAACAAGTGTATAAATCTGATCAACCGGTGTCAATCATAAAAGTGAATTCTTTGAATATTGAGTGTAGCATAAAGACAGGTGCATACATTAATGGCCAGAAAGTACATATCATTCAAGCATTTTTTCCCGTAATGCCACCTGGATATAAGATAGTGGCAGTACCATCTCATGTCATTTATCTGCCAGTCGCCGTGCACACAATAGATCATATACAGCTCCGTATAGTTGATCAAGACGGAGATTTGGTTAATTTTCGCGGAGAAGTTATAACAATTAGACTACACATCAAGTCTCTCTAATAATAATGGGTATCGTTTTCAACAACAAAAAGATTGGCTTTGCTTATAATAAACCAGCACAATGCCACAAGCTAATCAGTCGACAAAGAGCAGTCAAAGGGTTAACACCTCAAAGCGCCCTGTTCCTAAAAAGTCAAGATCTGAAGCTCAAAAGAAGAAGAGAATAAAGAGATTCGAGATTTTTTGCACCTGCATCTGTAAATTTGTTTATCAACGTTGGATTATTTGTCATGGAGGGGGAAATTTTAAATATTCAAGCACCAATCATCTTTGATGAGTCAATTTCACATTGTGAAATTCATGCACATCAGCCTTGTGTCTCATCGACCTTCAACAACAGTGATGAAATACGGACTTCTGTTCAAAATCAGGACGACTGTCTCCTGCCCAGCAAAAGTTCACTTCACATGCATGGAAGAATTGTAAGAATTGATGGAGAACCAGTGACAAACGCAGCTTTAGTTTCTAATGCCATCTGTCATTTGTTTGACAAAGCTAGATATGAAATCAATGCAATAGAAATTGATAGAAATAAAAATGTTGGTCTCACTAGTCTCATGAAAAATTATGTATCTCTAAATCCCGGACAATCACGCTACATACAGAATACTGGCTGGCTTGCAATAAATGATAATAATCAATCGCTAACCATCGCTACTGATTACTTTGATGTAGCCATACCGCTTAACATGATATTTGGTTTAGCTGAGGATTATCACAAAGTCATTGTCAATGCTAAGCATGAACATATTTTGACAAGATCAAAAAGTGATGCAAATGCCATCTTGCAAGCAGCCGCCATTGAGCAGTATAAAATTGAAATTAATAAAATAGAGTGGCTATTGCCAAGTGTTAGACTGTCAGATTCGCGAAAATTTCAGTTGCTAAAATATATTGAAAAGGATCCACCTATTCCAATAAGTTTTCGAACTTGGGAACTGTATGAATATCCTCAACACAATTGGAAAACCCGAGATTTGTTATACTAGGATTTCAAACAAACAGAAAAAATAATACTACTAGAAGCTCTAGCAACTTTGATTATTGCAATCTGACTAATGTCAAACTACTTTTAAATGATCAGTGCTATCGCTATAGCAATTTGAATCTTGATATTGATCAAAATCAGTACGCTCTTCTCTATGAAATGTACAGTATGCACCACTAGTAGTAATTGACTGTTCTAAGCAAAATGAGTCGCTGAAATACGGACCAGTTGATTTTCGTTTGGAATTTCAAACTAGTGTCAATTTTCTCGCTCAAACGTCAGCATATTGCTTAATTTTGCATGATCGTATAGTTAAGTATAAGCCAATCAGTGGCGTGGTGAAAAAGTTGGTATAAATCTGTTGTAACCACATGGACATAGTTTAGTTGCAATCAAGATGGAGTACATTGTCGATATGCAGGGCTTCAAGTTACCAGTCAATAAATTTGTCTTGAAAGAATTGGCTATATTACCATTCTATGGCGATATAGGTATAAAGCCATATTCTCTTCTCTTTCAACCACCCTGCAAGTGGAACAAAGTTCCCCCAAAATATAAGTCTGTAAACATTTGGACAGATCACAATCATCATGGAATACTTTGGAATTCTGGTGATTTACCGTATTCTCTATTTCCTGTAGTACTCGAGAGTGTTTTAAAAGAGGCAACAAAAATTTATGTGAAAGGATTGGAGAAGAAGAATTGGCTGCAGCAATTTGCAGAAATATCTTGTGAAATTGTTGATATGCTACACATCATATGTATGAAAATTATTCTAATTGCACAATTGGAAATGTACTTTTATTGGAAAACTGGATGTCTATAGAACAGTTATATTTTATTAGTTGTTTTAATTTATAGAGATCAGAAAAAAAATATTTTCTACATATATTTAATTGTAATCTACTTATTTTGTAAGTATAATGTACTGGGTTTTTTGAAAATAAATTAAAGAAAATGAAAATGAAATTTTTGTGTTGTTTTCTCAGAGTTCCTTGTTCTTATAATAATAAGTGCGAATAGTAGATAAGCAAATGGGTAGACCACACGGAGAAAATTTGGTTAGGAAACTTTACCAAGCTTTTGAGTACAATTGGGATATATGGACCAAAAGGAGAATGTTTGACATTATTGTAATAATTTGTGACGTGCAAAAGGTTAAATAATACATGACAGTTCGGTCAACTTTAACAGCGCAGATTAAAGTTTCCAAATGTACAGTAAAGAATTTCAAAAGTAAACATTAATGCACGTGGTGTAATTATTAAAAACTATTCTGTCATACATTGTGGAAAAATTTGATAAAATTTAATCTTAGTTAAGCAAAGTTTGCAAATTTAAAGTCAATCAAACTTTAAATTATGCAATATTAACAATTCCCTTAAAGTCGGTTATAGAATGACAAATTTCGGTGAATCTTTCTAAGTGAAAAATGTATTATTTACTCGAAAGTTTGGTCAAGTTTAAAATGATTTCTAGAGAAAATTTGATTTTGGTTATGCTATTATTTCCTCCACATTTTATGAAAGTTGGCATTTAGTATTTGATAATGAATATTAGTTTTACAATTGCAGATTAAAATTGTAGTTTATTTAAGAAGGTTATTACAAAGTTGATTACCATGGATCGAAATTGACGCCCCTGGCGCAAACTTTAGTACTGTAATTTCAATGCTTTTTGCCATGTTAGTGGTTTCCCTGCAAAACTTGTAGTTTTTTTCCTCATTAATTGGGATATATTTGCGGTATCAAGGAAAAAAGAAAGTATAAATTTTTGTTATTACATGATACAAAATTTAAAAAATATCAATACTAGAAGGTTCAAAAAATTAATACTCCGTTAAAATTTGAACTAAATATAAACATAGATTTTAATGATTTTTTTTTTAAATTATTGTGTCAATAAATGAGATTTCGAAAAAAATCTTTTCACCACAACTCTTGCTGTAGTGTGATTTTGCAAATTTTTGTATAGATAAAAGAAAATTCAATTTCAAGTTTTAAAGATAAAATATAAAAACTTGTTAAAAACAATTTCTTAAACTGAAATGTTTACACGAAAAAATTAATAAAGGTTTTTGTCAAATCCACATCGTAAAAATCTTTGAAGAATGTATGAATAATTAATTATTCAACAACAATTTTTAAAATAATATTGTAGTTTTACTCAGTGTAATTGAAAAAAATTACTTTTACAGAAATTTGTATATAATTTGATTAATTATAATAATATTTTATGTAATTTGTCAACTGCAGTATTAACCAATAAAGAGTATCTCTTTCAATTGAGCATTACGTACCTAAGAGAAATGATGTAATTTTTGCAGATTTAATCAAATTTACTGATAAGGACCACCATTGTGTACCGAAACATTCGAAACAATTCAATTATTTTCAATTTATTCGACCCTAAAGCCTAAAGTGAATATCAAAATTCTCAAAGAAAGTCATAATTAATATACAATATTTGTATAAAATATATGCTGAATTTCCGACGAAAAACACTAATCTAACCTAAAGTTGTGCAAAATCCTAAGTTTAATTTTTAATTAAAATGATTTTTATTTGAAATAACCGATTTCTGGTAAAAAGGGTTAAGATAACCTTAAATTGTTCAAAAATTGTAAATCTTCTTTGAAACCTATATCGACATTTCCCATGAAAATCACTAGCTTTAAATTTAATGACTTTGAAAAATACCGATTTCAGATGAAACACGTCAACATAAGCTATAGCCGTTCAAAAATGGTACATATTCTTTGAAATCTAATCATTTTTTATTAAAGATACTAATAATTCCCGACGAAAAACACAAAAATAAAATAACAGAAAATTATTAAGAATTGTAAAGCTTTTTCAAAATCCAATGACTTTTCTGCAAGATTACTGATTTTTTGTGAAAAACGTTAATATTACTTGAAACTATTCAAAAATTCGCTATCCTATTTGAACTATAGTGAGTTTTGTTTTACAATACGAGTTTTTGGTATAAAACGTTAACCTAACTACAAATGGTTAAAAATCAGAAATCTTGATGGTTCTTGTTTAAAAATGCTAATTTCCAATTTGAAAAAAATTACACAATATACAATTTTTAATAAATTTCAAGTATTCTTTAAAATTTTCTGATATTTTTTTCCTCCAGCGAAAAGTACTAATATAAAACATGTGTAATATTTTCAATGATTTATAACACAATTTTAAAGTTTTAATTTAATTGCTTGAAAGTAATGAATATTCAAAAAGCACGATTCGCTTTAGGGAAATGTCATATGATTTTCATGCAATTAAAATTTTAAAAAACTCATTCTACTCCTTGAAAGGCCCTTTACAATTTTATTCATCGCGTTTTTATTGAATATCATACAGTAAATTGTTTTATTTGAAACATGATTATATAAAAATAATTGTACGTATTATTTTTAAATAAAATAGCTTGCATAAAAACGAGAAAAATATAATTGTAAAGAAACTTTTAAGGAATGGAATGAGCTTTTTTAACTTAAAATGGAATGAAAATGACGTATTTCGCATGAAGCAGATGCAAAAACAGAAATATTTGTCATGGATATGAATTTTAAACTAAAAACCTGTGGGACAGACTTTAAAGTGATTTTGAAAATCCTTAACTCATAAATATTTAACTTTACTTTTAATTTTTAATTTTTATCTTAAAGACAGCCGCGAAACTTACGATAGGTTTAAAGAAAGTAACAAAAAGCAAACCATGGTTTGACGAAGAGTGCAAACTCGGGTCTGAAAAACGTCGGAAGGCCAGACTAATTAGTTTACAAAATAAGTGCGATCAAACACATAAGAAGTATCTCGAGATTAGTAAAAGTACAAATAGGCTCTATAGATCCAAGAAAAGGGAGTGGGAAAAGAATAAAATACTAGCAATAGAAACGCATAATAAACAGAATAACCCGCGCGAGATGTACAGGGGAATCAATTTCATAAGGAAAGGCTTTCAAAGTAGAACGAAAGTAATGAGGAACGAAAATGGCAATCTAGTAGCCGATGCGATGAATTTATGGAAAGACTATTTTCATAAACTATTAAACGTACGCGAAGCCCCCGTTGAAGGTAATCTCGGCGAAATCCACACTGCTGATCTATTAATTGATGATCCTGCTGATATAGAAATGAAAATGGCTATAAAGAAGTTGAAAAATAACAAAGCCGCGGGCATCGACGCACAGTTTGGAAAACAGAACGCATGCCAGAAGAATGGAATAACTCTATCGTTATTCCCATCTTTAAAAAAGGCGATAAAACTGACTGTAACAATTATCGGGGAATTTCACTTGTACCTTCGTGCTACAAGATCCTGTCTAATGTAATCCTAAGTAGACTGACTCCTTTTGCCGAGGAAATCATTGGGGATTACCAGTGTGGATTCCGCCGAAACCGATCTACAAGCGATCAAATGTTTACAATTAGGCAACTGCTAGAAAAAAAAATGGGAATTTAAAGAAGTAGTGCATCAGCTATTTATCGATTTCAAAAAAGCTTACGACTCTATTATACGCGCACGAATGTACTGGATCCTAGAGTTCTTGGGTGTACCAAGAAAATTGGTTAGACTTATCGAAATTTGCTTAAGCGGCAGTAGGGGTAGAAAACGCGTAAACGGTAGTTTATCTGAAGAGTTCTCGATCCGCGATGGCCTGAAACAGGGCGATGCACTTTCGTGCGTCCTTTTTAACTTGGTTTTAGAATACGTGGTTAGGCATGTGCAGGCGAATCCGACCGGTGCTACCCTCAATGGGATAGTACAAATTCTTGGATATGCGGATGATCTCGACTTACTAGGGGATGATAAAGAAACGGTAGCTAAAAATGGAGAAATCTGGATGACAAAAGCCAAAGATATTGGCTTGGAAGTTAGCGAATCGAAGACAAAATATATGACCGTCGTCAGATCCGAACGAAGTAATCAAGACGGGGATCTTATGGCCGGAAATATGAAATTCGAAAGGGTTAGCGAGTTTAAATACCTCGGGTCTATTATAACTAGCGAAAATAAGATTAAAACGCAAATCAACGCGCGGCTGCACGCTGGCAATGGGTGCTATTATGCAGCAACCACACTATTAAAATCGCGATTGCTATCTAGAAACATCAAAGTGAAAATCTACAAAACAATAATAATGCCGGTCGTCATGTACGGGTGTGAAACGTGGGCGCTGACGAAAGGAGGAGAATAAGTTTAGAGTTTTTGAGAATAAAGTACTTAGAAAAATCTATGGTCCAAAAAGGGACGAAGAGACCGGCGAATGAAGAAAACTGCATAATGATGAGCTGCATGCTCTACGGGTCAGCAAATATTAATAGAGTAATGAAAGCGCGTAAACTAAGATGGGCGGGGCATGTAGCAAGAATGGGAAATGAAAGAACAGTGGCGCAAGTTTTAAGAGGGAGACCGATTGGTAAGAGACCCTTAGGCAGACCGAGAAACAGTTGGGAGAAAAATGTAAGGGATGATTCAAAAGAACTAGGACATGATTACTTAAACTGGATGGAGGATGCACAGGATGGAGATGTGTGGCGGTCTCGGGTAGATGAGGCAATGAACTTTCGGGTTCGAACTGCTAATCTATAATAATAATAATAATAATTTATTTCCCTAATTGCTACGGGCTCCGACCAATATTGTTCATTCCCCATTGCTGTTATTATTTGTACTAATTCCCCAATTTGGTATTCCTCTTCTTTTCCTGTTCTTCGAATTTTCTGTTGATTTACTTCTTTGGATTCTTGAATTTTTCTCCTTGCATCTTCAAGCTGTGCCAAATTTCTTTCTCTTCTCAATTCTCGTTGAAATTTGTTCGTCGGCTTGTTCTATTGTTGAGATTGCCAATAAAAGCTCTTCTGGAATGTATGTGGCTGTACTGTGAGTTGTTTTAGTATAAATTTTAATTGCTTTAATAATTTAAAAATTGTAGTTACTTCAATAGTTCTGACTAATCTTTTCAAAGTTCCGATCGCTCTTTCCACGATGCCGTTACTCTGAGGGTGATAGCAGATATTTTAATTTGCTGTATTCCCATTTGTGAAAATAATTCTTTGAATTTCTGTCCTTAAAATATACGTTCGTTATCCGCAATGATTTTCTTATGTGCCGGGAAGGAATGTAGGAATTGTTGTAGTTCATTGCAGATTGCCGCTGTTGTCAAAGGTGCAACCTAAACATATCTAGTTAGGCTGTCTTCAATTAATAAAATTTTTTTACTTTCAAAAGTAAATTTATCTAGATTCAAAATTTCGAAAGGATGTTTGGCTGGTTCGATGATAACCGCATCCGCTCTAATTCTTCTTTCTGTTATCTTATTCGCGCATACCGGACAATTGTCGATTTATTCCATTATTTGCCTACTCATCTCAGGCCAGTAGCTAGTCTGTTGGATCGTTCTCAAGGTTTTACCTAGAACCCAGTGTCCTTTCTCATGAGTTCTAGCTAATGTATTCATTTGCATTTGCTTTTTTTGAATTATTTTGGGGTACATTGTTTTGATAAAATAATGCTGATCTATTCCCATCAATTTTTGCGTCCAATGCATAGATTTTGCTACTGAGTTAAAATCTGTTTCTGTTACCCAATGTGTAATTTCAATTATTCTTGGTTCTTCTGTTCTTTCATCCTTCCAGATGACTGTGGCTAGATTCATAAAGTCTTTGAATGTTCTATAGAACGCTCCGTTAATTTGAAGATCCGGTTTTTTGGATTTTTTAAAATAAGCAGGAGGAATTTGGAATGGATTTCTTCTGTTATTAAAAGCTACTTCGTCCTCTTCCGGGTGTCGAGTAATTTTAATATTCTCAAATGTACTTAATTGTTTTATTCTATTGAAATCGAGGGTGATATAATAGTTATGTTTTTTTAGTCTTTTTATTATTTCAATATCTGGCATCTCCTTTATAATGATTTTTGTAGTTTTAAAGGAAAATGGGATTTCTTTATCGTTGACATGCCCTTCCTCCCTTTGGGGTGAAATTGAAGTTCCTACTTCAGGGGAAATGACTGATTCTAAATCTTGCAGAATTTCTACAAGTTCCGTTCTTTTTTCTTGCAGCATTTCCTGTAATGGAATTCCTGATGTTAGTGGCTTGCTGCGCGATGATCGGCATCATTGATATCCTCACCTACAATTTCTTCTAGTTGTCGTAAAGTATCTGGTGAAAACAAGATTTCTTCATATACGTTTAATCCTTCTGATATTTCTTCTGGTATCTCAATTGGAAATGCACGACTAAGCGCATCTGCGTTTGCATTGTGTTTACCTTTTTTATAGATGACTTCAGGATTGTAGTCCGTTAATTTTTTAGTCAATCTAAAGAGTCGTGATGACATGTGATCATGTCTTGCGGTGAGCAATCCTTTTATTTGTTGGAGATCAGTGTATACCTTGAATCTCTGGCAAGTTTAAACAGGTTTCAGCTGACGAGTGCATGAACATTCCTGATGCGCCATAGCATAATATTGCGCAATTGTGCTAGCCGAATTCATGTAAAAAAACAGCTTCAAGGTTATTGCTTATCTCGAGCATTTCGCGTAAATACTTTCAAGGTTATATTTTGCAAGTTCAAACAGGTTTCAGCAGAAGAGTGCATGTATATTCCTGATGCGCCACAGCATAATATTGCGCAATTATGCCACCCGAAATAAATATTTAAATAAAATTACCCTTTGACATTTGCCGACATCATGCGTCAGACGTCTCACATTTCATATAATGTTAAACAATTCCTGGTAAACGAAATTCCATTCTGATGACGTCATCCTCGTTCCAGGAAGCCTTATATACAGGGGGTTACCATATGATGCAACATTGAGGCTGTATAAGGGGACGCTCTCCCCTTTATTTTACCAGTACAATATTGACACCGGTCAAGAGTGCTTGTTGAATAGCAAGAAAAAGTGTGTTTCAGATCTGTTCACAATCAAATTTTTTCTGTGATTTCCGAAAAAGAACTAATAACAAACGTGCAGTAGTGAACTTAAAATCTGCAAAGTGCTTTTCATAAGTGTCTGCTGATTTTCAGTTTAATTTGAAATTGGATTTCGAAATTATATTCTGATGACGTCATCATGGTTCCAGGAATCCTTATCTACAGGGTTGCCGTATTTCATCAATTCTGAGACTATATATGGGAGCGCTCTTCTCTTTATTTTGTCAGTGCGATACCAACACCAGTCAAGTGTGTGTGCCTGTCGAATAAAAAAGTGTGTGTTGAGGACTATATAGAAGCAGAATTTTTCTGTGATTCCCAAAAACTGACAATAAACTTGCAGTAGTGAGCTTAAAATCTGCGAAGTGTTTTTTTCCATAAGCCTCTGCTGATCTGACTGTAATTTGAAAATGGATGTCAAAAAATATAAAAAATTTCTACAAATCAGGAAGGCGGGGTATCAACTCATACTTGAGAAGCAACCCCCATCAGACGATAAAATTAGATGGTGGACGAGGGAAGGAACGAGAAACATAAGAATATTGAACAAAATGCTGAGGAAGAATAAACATACATCTCTGGGTCAAAAATGGGCGATTATGACATTGATCGCTAGTCTGAAGACAGCAAGCAGAAGATTGAAGAAGTTGCTGAAAACCAGAGCTGGCATGAGTGAAGCTTCGACGAAACTACGAGAGAGAGTAATTTGGGATGATGTGGAAAGTGCGTTTCAATCGCGGACAAGAACGGGAGTGATATCCAATTTAATTCATAAGGATTTAAATACGTTTTTGGATGACTGCAAACGCATGTTCATTCCTCGAATTAAAAACACTTTAAATAGTTTGGGTAATATTAAAGCTTGTGTTGATTTTACTGGGATTTTCAAGGCGATGGTGGCTGGAGAAGAAAAAATAGATGAAAAAAGTGTTTCTACTAAGAATGACCATATTCTAACAACGACAAATATTGGTGGATAGTTTGAGGAAAAAGTCAGAAAACAGGTTCAAGCTAAAATTTATAAACTTAAAACAACAGATTCGGGTTGGACTTTAATAGGAATAGTGAACTTAAGGGTTAATATTAATAGATGCGCCCCTTTTCAGGTTGGGTATTCAACTTTCGTTGAATTACCCGATTTTATACAAAGAAAAAAAGCTGTGCTCAACATCAAAAATAAAGATTCATATTGTTTTCTCTGGTCAGTAATGGCAGCACTTTATCCTGCTACAATTAATTCTCGCCGTACTAGTGCTTACCCTCAGATTAATGGTTCAGAACTGAAATATAATGATATCAAGTTTCCAATTACTCTTCAGGATATTCCGAGATTTGAAAAAATGAATGGCCTCAGTATAAATGTCTATGGATTAGAGTTTGATGAATATAGCAAGAAGTAGGAAATTTTTCCAATTTTTCTAAGCCATGAGAAGTCCGAGAAACCTATTATTCACCTTCTCATGATTAAAAATACTGAATTTGATTCAGATACCAAAGTTTATCATTTTTGTTTAAACGAAAATCTATCTCGACTACTAAAGGCACAAATAACAAAATCTGGATGTAGCACTCACTTTTGTGACAGGTGTTTGTGCCACTTCAAATTTGAGAAATCTCTCGAAAAACATGAAGTTTCATGTGAAAGCTTAAATAATTGCACACTAGTACTTCCCACAGAAAAAGATAACATTTTAAATTTTAAAAATTATAAATACAAAGAGAGGGTTCAATTTGCAGTATATGCTGATATAGAGTGTTTGTTAGAGCTAGTTACCAACATTCAAGGAAATGCTTATCAAAAACATATACCTTCAAGTGTGGCTTACTACACAAAATGCAGTTTTGACAAGTTACAATCTGAACCTAGAGTTTATCGTGAAAAAGGCTGCATCACGTGGTTCGTCAATGAGTTGAAAAACTTAGTTGAGAAAGTAGATTCATGCCTCAAGAATGCCGTACCAATGGGACCTTTAACTGCAAAGCAAGAGTATGATTTCAAAAACGCCAAAGTTTGTCATATTTTTTAGCAAAATTTTGATAAAGATGGTGTGAAACATCGCGATCACTGTCATTTTACGGGGAAATACCGTGGCCTTACTCACGACAGGTGTAATGTAAACTACCAATATTCAAATACAATTCTCATAGTATTTCGCAATTTATCCGGTTAGGACGCTCATTTTTTATAAAAGAATCGGCAACAAGCTTTGATGGTGGTATCTCATTATTACCCATCAATAAGGAAAAATATATATCCTTTACAAAAAATGTGCAAAATACAAACGTTAAACTGAGATTTATTGACTCTTTTCGATTCATGCCAAGTAGCCTCTCCAAATTAGCTTCAAACCTTAGCAATGATGAAAAATTGATAACAAGAAAATATTGTAAAAGTGATGGGGAATTTGCATTATTAACGAGAAAAGGTGTATTTCCATATGATTATGTTGATAACTGGCAACAATTAGATGAAGATTGTCTACCAGCAAAAGAGAAATTTTATTCCAGATTAAATGAAGAGGGTATTTCAGATGAAGATTATAATCATGCTTGCAAGGTTTGGGATGAATTTAATTTAATAACTTTTGGCGAATATTCAGACTTGTACTTGAAAAATGATGTTTTTCTTTTGGTAGACATTTTTGAAAGTTTTAGATGTCGTTGTATTGAAACTTATAATTTAGATCCACTGCACTACTTTACAGCGCCTGGGCTTTCCTGTGATGCTATGTTAAAGTATACTGGAATTGAACTTGACCTATTAACAGATGTAGACATGTTATTACTGATTGAAAGTGCCATCAGTGGTGGTGTGTCTCACTGCTCCAATAGGTATGCGAAGGAAAATAATACATTTGTGTGGTTGAATTTGAATCCATTGGAAACCGAATCTATGTATTTTGATATAAACAATCAGTACGGACAAGCTTTGAGTCAATATTTCCTGCCATTATGTCCTGCCATTATATCCAGAGCATTTTGTACCTCCTCTTCCCACATCTAAAATTCCTAAACTAATAACCAATTTGAAATCAAAAACAAAATACGTTCTCCATTATCAAAACCTGAAACAGTATATAAAGTTGGGAATGAAACTTGTTAAAGTTCACAGAGTTTTACAATTAGAGCAAAAACCTTGGCTAAAAGACTATATTGATTTAAATACAGAGTTAAGAAAGCAGGCAAAAAATGAGTTTGAACACAAATTTTTTAAGCCCATGAATAACTCAGTCTTCGGCAAGACCATGGAGAACGTAAGGAAGCATAAACTGTTAAATTAGTAACAAAGTGGGAGGGTAGATGGGGTGCAAAAGCTCTGATTGGCAAACCAAACTTTCATAGCTGCAATATCTTTGTTGAAGACGTGGTGATCATTGAGATGAATAAAGCCAAAATTACTTTCAATAAGCCAATTTATATTGGATTCACTGTTCTTGACCTATCAAAGATAATGATTTATGACTTTCATTACAATTACATGAACTACACCTTCAATGACAAGTCAAAATTACTCTATACTGACACAGACAGCTTGATTTACCACACTACAGTTCCAAACTTTTATGAATATATTAAAAGTGATTCGGACAAATTGGATACCTCAGACTATCCACCAAATAATAAATATGATATTAAATTACTGAACAAAAAAGACTTGGGACTCATGAAAGACGAATGCAACGGAAAAATTGTAACAGAATTTGTTGGGCTAAGATCAAAATTGTATGCCTATACAGTTTTGGAGAATGACGAGGGAAACAAGAAAGCTAAAGGTATTAAAGGATCCACAAAAAGGGACAATAACGTTTGATGACTACAAGCGAACTTTGTTGCATTACGAAACTCTTATTCGACCTCAACGGTTGATTCGAAGCCGAAAACATGAAGTTCGCTCGATTGAGCAAAACAAGATTGCTCTCAGCTGGCGAGATGGTAAGAGGATGCTGCTTCCTCATACAACCGACACACTTCCATGGAGCTATAAAACTCAATCACAGGAGGCAATGTATGTGAATAAAGTTAATGTTCCTTTTTTATAAATGCATTTAATTCTCAAAGAAGAGTTAAAAAATTATATACAGCGAATTAAAAAAAAAACAATTTGTAAATGTTCATTTTTGATAAATGAATTAAATTTAATATATATCGGCAAACAATGTCGATCATCCTAGAGTTCGGGGTGCTGAAGATAATTTTGATGGAAACACGACGACGAACCGGCGAAACGCCCAGATTGAGTGGACGGCTTAACTTAAGAATGACGTGCTAGACTGCTACGATGCCAGCATTATCCCTGTTCGCGGAGGCTTTATGGCGCGTATGCATACTCTGTGGTGCCAGAAACACCCAGAGCTTCAGCACATTTCGCATCAGTCTTTGCGAAATCAAGCCGACTACCTCCGGAGAAATGGAAAAGGCGGAGCGCTTCCCCAACCGCTGCTTGATCAAGCTGCAGACGAAGATGAAGCGACATTAAGATCAACCGCAGAAAGCAGGCACCTTCTGAAAGATGATCGCAATTTTAGTAAAAGGAGGAACATCAACATGCAAGTTCCTCTAAAGCGCCAAGATCTGGCTGAAATGGATGCCTCCCATGGTGGAGATATCTCGCAAGAGTCCCACCTCTGGACCATCAATTGCTCAGTTTGTGGTGCTGCGAGAACTTTGGCTGATTCAAATCGAAGGCTAAAACCGACGGACGGGCAAGACAGAATGTGTCTCGTGTTCAATGTGTGATTGACTACATAACATCTGGTAGACCGTTCACGGAAAGGGTTCGAAAGTTCGCCCAAGAACTAAGGATCTTGAATCACACACTAAACAAGTCAAAGCTGCTGACAATCAAGCAGCATATTGATGACAAAATACGGCTGTCATCTAACGCAAGGAGGAGATTACAGAAGAGGGAGAGATGGATCAGGGAAAATCAACAGTTTCTCTCTGACCCATCACGCCTCTTCAGCGATCTCCCTGTTTCTGTACAAAATACACCCAAGCCCGAGGAGGTAGAGCCTTTTTGGAGAGAGGTGTACACGATCCCGAAAACACTAAAGTTGAAAGAAGATACTGACAATATCATCCGCTTCAAGGAGTTTTGAGACAGACTCATAAAATCTGAGGAGGAACGTCCATCAGTCATTGCCGAAGAGGTGAAAAAAGCACTTAGAGGCACGAAGAACTTTTCCGCTGCTAGACCAGATTGTTAGAACGCACTATACTTCTACTCAAAAAAGGCAACTTGTCCAGACCAGAAAATTACAGGCCAATTACTTGCTTGAACAAACTGTATAAGATCTTTAAAGCTGTCCTAAACAACAGGATTGTTCGACGAATTGAGCCTGTATGGAGAGAGATTTACGATCAACGTGGCTCGAAAAAAGGTGTAGCAGGCTGTCGAGAGAACCTGCTAATTGACAGGTGTGTCTGTAAAGACGCTGCAGCCCATCAGTGCGTCCTGTCAATGGCCTGGATTGACTACCGGAGAGCTTTCAATTCAACCTCTCATACACTTATCATCTGTCTGTTGGAAAGCTTGAAGGTACATCCACACATTGTGAGATGCATAGAGAGATTGATGCCTCTTTGGAAAACTAGATTTTCCATCTCATCTAGGAATTATCGTCGGACAACGAACAACGTCACCTTCCAGAGGGGCGTCTTTCGAAGTGATACCATGAGCACTTTGCTTTTTTGCATCACACTTCTACCTCTATCTCTCGCACTACGAAATTCTTCTGGATACCTCTGTGGCGACACTAACCAGCTTGAGCATAAGGTCACTCATGTATTTTATACGGATGATCTGAAGATCTATGCCTCTGGTAAAAGCAAACTTCAAACTGCCATAAATATCGTCAAGAACTACACAGGAGAGATTGGGATAGACTTTGGTTTAGACAAGTGTGCCAAAATTCATCTGAAGAAAGGAAAGATTACTGGTGTTCCCAAGGACCCAGAGCTTGTGGATATAAGTGTTATTAGACATCTTAATACTGGAGAAACCTATACGTACCTGGGCGTGCCTCAAAGCCGCATTCAGGACGTAACGTCAGTGAAGGAGTATCTCCGAAGCCGATACAAGCATCTTCTTCGACAGATTTGGTCTTCCAATCTGTCAGCGTTGAACAAGGTATCTGCGACTAACATGTTTGCCGTCCCGGTCCTACTCTACTCGTTTGGGGTGGTTCAATGGACGTAGAATGAGCTCAAGGTCATTGATGTAACCACACGTAAGATCATACATATGCACAAAAGCTTTCATATCAAATCGTCAGTTCCGCGATTATACATTTCACGCCGTCAAGGCGGACGCGGACTTTTGAATCTCCAGTGTCTTCATAACCGAATTGTTCTAAGAACAGCTCACATCGTTGCGAATGGCAGACATCATCTCCTAAAGATCGTCAGGAACCACGAGATGATTGGCGATGGAGCGTTCCTTTACAAAGCCGCGTAGCAAGCGGCCAAGACGCCTGGCCTGAATTTTAACATCAGAAGTGAGGAAAGTGCATTACTCCATCTAGATTCTTCACGTCTAAAAGCCGAAGTAAAGAAAGCAGAGGTTGGAAAATTTCACCAAGAGATACTCGACAAGCATATGCACGGAAAAATTCACAGAAATGTAGAAAAACAGTCCTTGTCAAAGGAGCAAACTTTTGCTTTCCTCGAATCATCAGGGCTCAATTCAGGTACAGAGGGCTTCATTTTCACATGCCAGGACGGTGCAATCTCCACTCTAGCATACCGCGCCCGCATTTTATATCAAGAAGTTCTCAGTGATAGGTGCAGAGCGTGTCATGCACACGCTGAGTACCTAGAACACATACTATCGGGGTGTCCGACCCACGCAGGAACAACGTATATCTATAGACATAATGCGGCCCTAAGAGTACTTTATTACCACCACCTTTGTCGCTCTTACGGTGTTGGACGCGACCCTGCCCTGCCGAACGCTCCAACGGATATAGAGTCAATTGTCCGAAAAAGAAGTGCCAGATTTTCTGGAACTACGATTTTCGGGCAGCAGTCTCCGTTGCGTACTCGAGGCCTGACATTGTTCTCCAAGACTTCGAGAAACGAACGATATTCGTGATCGAATTCTCGGCTCCGTGCGAATACAACATCACTGCAAAGGAGAAAGAAAAAGAGGAGAGGTATCAAGACCTTAAAAGAGAGCAGCAACGACTGTACCAAAAATATTCGGTACGAGTAATTGT
Source organism: Andricus quercusramuli (assembly GCA_932178445.1). Lineage (NCBI taxonomy): Eukaryota > Metazoa > Arthropoda > Insecta > Hymenoptera > Cynipidae > Andricus > Andricus quercusramuli. The sequence goes on from CAKNXH010056646.1 coordinate 94,066, forward strand.
CCTTGTGATAGGTGCTCTCGGAGGTGCTAAATTATCACTGGTTCGTAACCTTAAAGCCATATCCGCGTGCCAAAAATATGCCAAGGCACTTGCGAGATGGATGCAGAAAGCTGTGATCCTTGGGTCGCTTCGTGTCCTCAAGACACACGAGGGTTTCGCCGGCCTGCCATTGTGATTTCGTCGTGCCCTGTGACCACCCATCTCACGGATGTTAGACGTGGCCATAGGTGTATTTTACCGCGGTTCTACTGGGGGCTATTGACATTTTCTTTTTAGATGGCAGTTGCTCTTAGTGGTACCCTGCGGTGGTTGTTTAACTTTTTTTTTAATTATATATTAGAATTTCCGTTTTATGTTTTTTGTGTAATATGATCCTTTTATCTTTTAATAATAATTACGTGATAGACAGAATTTTGTGCATAATATATTTTTCAAAATTGCAGTGCAATTTAACCAATTACAATTTCACCGTGAATTTCGCTTTTTTGAATAACGTAACGTAAACCTAATTCAAAATTCTGTAACTTCAAATGATTTACACACATGAAATTTTTAATTTATTAACAATGAAATTGTCCTTCAATTCTCAGCACTTAAAGTTGATATGACTTGATTGGGAAAGTTTTAATTTTAAAAAATTTCAACTATCAAGCCTTTATATTTAAAAAGAAACAATTGCAGAATTGCGGAATTGTTCAATTTTTGACACTATCACATTTTTAATTTTGAGCCCTCCAAAATTTTTGAAACTTTATGAACATTTGCAGGGTTGTAGTAGAGAACTATATAACCAACATTTTTTCCAAAATGGGGTTTTTGAATAAAAACATCTTTAAAAACGAATACATATTTTGTTAAAAGGATTTGTTTGCAGTCTTATTTTTAAGATGGCAAAATAAAAATATTGGTGTTTCAAAAACAGATAGCTGACTCTGTACTTGTCTCCCAGCTTCTCCTTCTTTTTTTCTAATTTCCTATCTTCTTACCTTTTTTAACACCTTTTTCTGACCACATTTCTCTTCCTAAAAGTTTCTCAATACAATAAAATAATAAATGCTTTTTCATTTGAAAGAAAAAGCTCTTCAAAAAAAAATTATTTCCCACTTTTTTCAGCACCAAAGTATCAATCAAATTCCAACGTAAAATCTTAAATCTTCATCTTAGTCTTCCTCTTAAACCTTTCTTCTCTTTATACATCTTTTAGCGAAAACTCGTATAATACAGTGCGATACCGTCACACTAAATCTTTATTTTCCTGGAACAGAATCATTTTTTTTAATGAAAGTTTCTTATTCTTATTCAGCTTCGCCATATCTCGCAAGTTTTTATTTTATTTTTTAAATTGAAAAATATATTTTTAGTCGCAATCCAAAGACGATTTTCAAAACTGATGCAATTTCTGAACGTGCAAATTCTTGAATGATTTACTCAGAATTGGTTAACTTATTCTAATCAGACTCATCTTTTCTCAAATAAGCAACTCAACATCTCAGAAATAAGGTTTTATTTCTTGTTTAAACTGAAGATTTCACTTTTTATCGTTATTCGCGACCGAGCCTGTTCCAGTTTTAGGTTCCTGTCACTTTGAGATTGTAAACTTCCACATTCTGTTTCTCAAAACTGGATTTCTTTTTAACTTACATTTTTAGTCTTAATTCACAAATACAAAACAAGTTTGTCATATGGTTGCAAATAATTTAATTTTGAAGGCATAGTTTTATCATAGGTTTCATAGTCATCATAGTTTGGGACCAAAAGCCAGTAGGGCCAGAATTGTTCAATTTTCAGGCTTCCAATTTCACGCAATTAATAAGGATGTACACTAGCTATTTCAATTTCAAAAATAAGCATTGTTGAAAATGATTTTTAAATTTCAGAAAAATACACCTATCATCAGGCGAACTTTAGAAAAAAATATTTCAGGTTATTTTTTTCTCCCTTCATTTCATTCTTTAAAGGATGCCCTTGAAATCTTTTTGGTACGTTTTTATTTAAAATATTTTATTCAGGAATTATACAATTTTAAATTTTATAGACAACATTTTTCTTAAGTACATTTTTTAAAGTAAAAACGTACCGAACAGATTTCTAGACTAGAGAGTTCATCAAGGAATAAAATAAGCCGTACAACATTAGAATTGAATAAGAATTGCGCAATTTTTACCTGAACAGAAAGCAGAAATATTTTTTTGAAAGTTCGCCTTCAGCAATCTTCCAAAGTTAGTTACAATTGTAATTTTATTTATTCATATATTTTTTATCTAAAATACCACACTGCTCAGTTTCGTTAATGTTAATTTCAACTTTAAATTGTGTTGAATACGTGATTGAACAATTTTCACTTTAAACGTTTGTAACGTGGTGGCTAGTTCCCCGTTACGGATGCTTCCCCCAGCTATTCTGATTATTAAACAAAATTAATACTGACCGCCATTTTCCCATGGCCGGCACAAGTTCAAATTTAGAAATAAGATAGTATTAGAAATTAAGTTATTACTCATGAAAGCGAAATTGTTCTTTAGTTTGAAGGAATGAGAGTGAATTTATATTGTAAATTTTTAGAAGAAAAAGTACCAGATAGATTAGTTTAGGGAACTAGAGACTAAATAAATGTAAAGGATTATTACCTAATATGTTAGAGTAGACACCTGGAGTAGTAAGGTAAGGAGGAAGGTGACGTTCTACAATGATTCAAAAATCCCCGAGTTCTTTTTTTATTGAAGAACATCCGGCAGGGAAAAACACTGCCACAGACTCCAATCGTCCGCAAAACACACTACGCCACCTACGCACCACCTCACTCGGCCAAGCTGACCACACTCATCCACGGTCGCGTTACAATACACAGCATTACGGGGGCTACTCGGAGAAAACTACAGACTCCCGAAATTAATCTTAGACAAAAGGAGTATTGTCGAGATATCAGGCCATGCCGGACCTGAAACCTGTCAACACGAGGGAGCATCCATCTTGTGCCGGCCGGCATTCCAAATACCGAAACGGCCCAGATTCCATCGACCCGAGTCCCGGAAATCATGAAAGAGGGCAGCACCGACTGGACAGAGAAATTGGCGCGAGCGGGAAGGAACCGGCAAGGAGAGAGGACGCAGGAGTTCAGCTTCGTGTCGGCCATCGACTTGTAAGGAGTTTTGAGTGAAAGACGGATTTGGAAATTGTCGATTGCTTACCAGACGAGTCCATTTTGCCGGACTGGCGTAAATTAATACTGAAGGATACTCTTGGATTCTGGACCTCAGGTAGGCGTCATTTTCTCCGTTCCTTTTAGATTTTGTTTGTTTAAGGTTTGTGAGCTTAATGGTTCAGTGTGTATTGAAGAAAAAGTGATGAATATCTCAGTTTAGTCGGATTTTAAATTAAATACGAAATTAGGAAGGTATTCTAACTAAACCAGGCAGACTCCATGTTGGTGCTGTGGACCCGTTATTGTAGGAAAATTTAAATGGAGATGTTAGGATTAAGCCAGTTTTAGTAGGAAATATTTTCTTAAATTTAGGTTAAGCTCTTTTAGTGTAGTGAATAGAATTTTTTAATGCAAAATTCGGGATTATAAATCTTCGGTAGACCAAAGAGTTTTCAGGGTTATGAAATTATGGTTCGGAGGTTTAATTCCTTTTGTACAAATTCAAAGGCCAGCATTCATGTAATCGCTATGGTTTAACTTTAATTAAATTTTACATTAACTTTTTAAGAACTTTTCTCGCCCTCACGAATCCCTCTCCTTGAGCTAGTTTAAGGTGATTTAAATTAATTTAGCATGATTGTGTTGAAAATTTCTGAAATAATTTGGAGTGACGCCGAGTAGGCGTCTGGCGCCCGACAGCACGGTAAGTGCAAATTTTAATCTTTTACTTTTCTGTGCCGGCGTTGGCGCGGCCATTTAAGTAACGGTTTCCGGCTTACCTTTTGAAAGGCTGGGAAAAGGGTTACACGTTTCAATTTTTAAAGTGTACTATTTTTAATGACGTGGCTATGTGTACATAAATTTCGGTACGAATAACTGGATTCTTTCTGTATGAATTTCAGGACGAAGGGGTTCTATGCACCGAAATTTGTGTACGAATAGCTGGATATTTTCGGTACATGTAGTAGATTGTAGACACTCCTAATTTTTAAAGGTTCATTATTCTTCTTTAAATTTTCTTTCTGTATCGTTCAAAAGGTATACAACTTGAAGCCTTTAAGTCTTTCTTACAATTATTTATTAAATATATTTGTCCAATTAATAGCTTAATGTATATTGAATTATAGCGATCAGAGAACCAACTTTTGTAACAATTTCAATTTAAGTTCAATTATAAATTTTAAACTAATATAACAGAGAATTTAATTTTCAATTTATATTGACTTATTATACCTTATTATACTTTATTAAACAATATAAAAATTTTCTTTTGAAATTATAAAAATTAAAAGAATTATAGCTAGATATGACGGTTTAAAAAAATAGACAATATTTAAGGAAAAATAACAAAATCAGTGGGATGTAACAGGAGTATCAGAAGTGCCCCGCCCTCTCGCCCAAAATATATACCTGCTTCTCTTTACGTCCCTATGTTTAATCTTTAAATTCATAGAATGGGGTATTCGGAAAATTTACTAAAGCTAACAAAAGATATTGAGTAAAAATTTCAAGGACACTTTCCTGCATCAAGTTTTAAGTTCTTCGTAAGAATTTTGGATTTTAGATCTTTCAGAGCAGCCGGATATCTGATTTTTAAGATTTTCAAAAAACGCACCAGAAATACTTTTCTGTGACCTTATGGATTTATACGTTTCATCATGCAATTCTGTTTCGAATAGTATATACTTTGAAGAGATCATTTTTGACACCTCATATACCCCCCCCCCCCCCTATAGATTTTCCTATAGTAAGGCGTGTCTTATATTAGTTCAAAATTGGCGTAAAGCTCGAGGTGCTCCCCCCTCCCCCCAGGCATTACGTATTTTTTCAACGGTCTCAAATGTAATATTTATTTTTCTCTAGAGCTTATTGAATAAACTAGTGATTGGGAATGTACATTGTAATCGAATAATTAAATCCCTAAGATTAACTATTTTTGGAAATTTTCTAAGACGATATTGTGAAAAAAATCCAAATATTTCGATGTATTCTTAAGTTATAAATATGTAATTAATATATGTACGAAATTGTATTGTATTTTTTTCTGAATAATGCCAATTCCTTAACTTACAAGAAAAAGTCGTAAAAATTAAGACTCGGAAATTATTATTATTATTATTATACCGTTAAGCCATTTTCCTTTTGGGGTAGGCATGACTTGCTCGGTTGGAAAAAAGTAGTGTGTAGATGAGCATATAGGTATAAGGTAGATAGGTATATAGGTATATTTAGATGGATATATAGGTGTAAGGTATCGATATTTTAGATTGATCTAGAATTCTCGTGTTATTTATTTAAATGACACGTTCGTTCCATAACACTGCTCCGACCCAGGTTGCTGATTAATCTCTCCAGCGATCACCCTGAGTGAAGAGCCTCACAAAATTGTTAGTTGCCCATTAGTATCCAAGTTCTTTGTTTCAAGCGTCATTCACTCTACTCACATTCTTTTTATAAACTATTTGTCGCCACACTTTTCTGTTCTGGCATACTACTCTAGCTTCCTTCACGTCCATGCATTATTTCATGCAAGCTCTTGTGTTTCTATGGCTTCTTACGTCTCTTCGGATTAATGTCTCATTTACAGATTCTAACCATTCTTTCATTCTACCTCTGGACATTCTGCCATTTACTTTACCTTTACACACTTGTTTGGTCAGTCGTTCATCTTTCATTCTTTAAAGATGTCCGAACCATCTTAACTGATTTCTTTCCCATATGTCAACTAGCGTCTCTCCTGTACCACATTCTTTGAGGATTATCTCGTTTCGGACTTTGTCCATCAGTGTTTTTCCGCATATTATGCGCAGAGGTTTCATGCCGATCGCGTTGATTTTACTCCTGTCTTTTTCTTGACAGGTCCATGTCTCGCTACCGTATAGTACAGTCGGTACGAAAATAGAGTTATGTATAGCCATTTTAGCTTTTTTGCTTCCTCATAGAGGAAGCTTTGTAATGGTAACATTTTTCAAAATTTTTAAATTCATTTAATTAAACCCTCCCTAATTTAAAAATGTCTAATACAATGTTCTAAGCAATTGTCCGGATATGTGTGTGTGTGTGTGTGTGGATGTCACGCTTTTTTGTGAACACGATAACTAGAAAACGGTCGCAGATAAATTTATGAAATTTGAAGAGCTTATTTTCCTCACTAATATCTTGAAACTGACCGAAGGATTTCTAAAAATATTTAGTGCATTTTTTTCTAGCACTCAATAATATTTAAAAAATCGGTTTTTTATAGTAAAACTTTTTTCATTCGGATAATTCAAAGTTGATGCAAGAATATAAAAGATTCCTTGATTCGAGTCGAATCGATTGACCTATAATATTAATAAATGTTATTGAAGAGTAAGAAAGCTATGGTAATGCATAATATTTGAAAATACGGTTTTTTATAGTGAAACTTTTTTCATTAGCATAATTGAAAGTTGATGCAAGAATGTAAAAGATTCCTTGGTTCGGGACGAATCGACTGACCTATAATATTAATACATTTTATCAAAGAGTAGGGAAGTTATGGTAATTTATATATTTTTAAAATGAGTTTTTTATAGTAAAACTTTTTTCATTAGCATAATTCAGAGTTGATGCAAGAATATAAAAGATTCCTTGGTTCGAAACGAATCGATTGACCTTTAATAATAATGCATTTTATCAAAGAGTAGGGATGTTATGGTAATTTATATATTTTGAAAATCGGATTTTTATAGTAAAACTTTTTTCATCAGCATAATTCAGAGTTGATGCAAAAATATAAAAAATTCATTGGTTCGAAACGAATCGATTGACCTATAACAATAAAGCATTTGATCAAGACGAAGGAAGTTATGGTAATTTATATATTTTGAAAATCGTTTTTTTGTAGTAAAACTTTCTTCATTAACATAATTAAAAGTTGATGCAATAACAGAATGGATGTGTTGATTCGAGACGAATCGATTGACCTATAATATTAATACATTTTATTGAAGAGTATGGAAATTGTGAAATTGCATAATATTTGAAAACACGGTTTTTCATAGTAAAACTTTTTTCAGTAACATAATTCAAAATTGATGCAAGAACGGAAAAAAACTCTTGATTGGAGGCAAATCGAATTGATCTATAATAATAATAATAATAATAATAATACACTTTATTGAAGATTGGGGAAGTTCTGCTCATTCATAATATCTGAATCATCAGTTTCAAACAGAAAAACTTTTTTCATCGACATAATTTAAAGTTGATGCATGAATAGAAAAGAATTTTTGATCATAAATTTTCAAATAGAGTAATATTATGACAATTTTTGTGAAGAAATCATAAAGCTGGGACAGGGATAGGATGTGACAGAACTTTTCCTTTCCCTTTTCCAGCTCAAAAAATTATTTTTTGTAACACACGCACGAAATGTTCGCTTTTCGAGGTATGTATTGCGAGCGGGAAGTGACCAATTCCGAAGCCGTGGTAAAAAGCAGTTATAAAAAGACTTTTTCTAGCTGCTGCGCTTGCGCTCTTTGAGCAAGATTACTTTTTCTAGCTGCTGCGCTTGTGCACTTCCAGCCAGATTACTTTTTCTTGCTGTTGCGCTTGCGCATTTCGATTCAGATTTACTTTCCAGAACTGCCGAAATAATAACCTCACTTCATTATGATTTGACGATTGAGAGACTGATTGTGAGTAGTGAATAGTGATTGGACAAACTCGAAGTGATAAGTTACCATAAATGACTGATAAATTACCATCAAATACCGATAAATTACCGAAAATGTCGGAAATTTCTGGATACCTGAAATTTCCGGAAATTTATAAATTTTCCATAAATTTCCGGAAATTTGGGAAATTGAGCAATTTTCCATAAATTTCCTGTAATTTTGGAAATTTTTTCCAAAAAGCTTTGGCTACCTGAAATTTCCGGTAATTTAGCAATTTTTCATAAATTACCAGAAATTTAGCAATTTTCCATAAATTTCTGGAAATTTTTGGAATCTTTCCAAAAAGCTTTGGAGACCAGAAATTTCCGATAAATTGGCAACTTTTCATAAATTTCCGGAAATTTTAGGATTTTTTTCAAAAAGCTTTGGATACCTTGAATTTCTGGGAATTTTCGGTAATATACATATACACCGGAAATTTCCGGAAATTTTTGGTAATTTTACCATAAATTTCCAAAAAGATTATTCTTATTGTTTCTCAAATCGAAAATTTCCTGCATTTGTTACAAAAAATATCGTGTGCAACAGGCGCTGAAAGTAGACAGTTGCAACTCTTGTGAAGTTTACAGTACTTGCCATCGGCTCATCTTCGGGTCGTTTCCGGCTTGTCTTCGGCTCGTTTACAGCTCGCCTTCGGCTCGCTTCCAACTCGCCTACGACTCGCCTACAACTCCCCTTCGACTCGCCTCTGGCTCGTACAGCAATCTTCACACTCGTGTGGAACTGCCTACTTTCCGCACTTGTAGCACAATATACTATTTCGAACGCAAGGTTTGATTTGTCTTATTTGTCTTTGTATTTAAAACATTTTTTTTATTATTTTGTAATTTTTCATTTTTGGTAAATTTCTATTTTTAAATTGAGCAAAATGAAGACTTTGGTTTGTCTATTATTGAAAAAAATAACTAATGCTTCCTCTATGAGGAAGCAAATAAATTTGCTAACGGACAGCAAAGTGCTCGTGAAATGAGCACCATATAATTATAAATACAAAGTGGAAACACTCGAGATCCACCACGCATCGCCAGACTTCCTTCCTACCACTGCCGTACCACACACTTCAATCGCAGTTTTAACAATGATATCCCGTAACAAAGTCCACGCGCCCTCTATATATTTATTGCTTCTAAGCGGCTCCCAAATTGCCTTATCTATGCGATCGTTTATCTTATTCTGAAAATCTATTCGCACTTCCGGTTTCTGTACATTTTCAACCTTGATTCGCGTTTGTTTGGTTCTCTATCTTCTCCATCCCCGCCTTAAGTTCATTTTGGAGACTAAACGGTAATGATCAGTATTGCATTCGGAACCCCTCATGACTCTTGTATCTTTAACTAGTTCTCTTAGTTTTTCATCCGCAATAATGAAGTCAATTATACTGCGGTTATTCTCTTTACACCAGGTGTAAGTGTGGATCATTTTATGTCGAAGCCAAGTATTTGTAATAAATAGGCCCTTTTCTAAGCATAAGCTAACCAACTTTTCCCCGTCATAATTTTGTCTTGAATCCCCAAATTTACCTAGTAGCCTTTCTGTATCTGTATCCTGACGTTGGACGCCGACCCATCTGTTCATATCTCCTAGAAACATTATTCTTTCACCTTGATCTCAAATACTTATTGTATCATTTAAAGTGTCCCAGAAGGCGTCTTTGATTTCCCTTGAATCGCTATCAACTTGGACGTAGCACGCTATGATAAATAATCTTCAGATTCCTACATTTATTCTAGACCGCAACAATCTGGGAGATACAAAATCATGATCTTGAAGATGCTGTCTTGCCTTTTCATTCATAATTAAACTGACCCCCTGACTACCATGTGCTTCATTACCTACTCCTGATCATATTTCAAAACCCCCTTTCAATACCCCATTTTCTATGTTTCTACTTTCGCAACCCTTTTTTTTCGTCTCAGGTACAAATAAAATATCTAGTTTCCTTACATGCATAGTTTCTCGTAGTTCTCTTACCTTAAGGCGCTTCGTCAGGCTTCATTTTTAGCCCATGAATTCGTTTGTACATGTTTCCTCCTACAGGGATGAATGATTCGATGTAATATTTTAACCACATAATCTCAACGGCATGATACACAAAAAGAAAGTCTCCGTTTTTTGAAAAATGGTCTTGTTTTTTTTTTTACATTCTCATTCTAATGAGAAGGTATTGGTTTTATGTAAAATTTGACTTGGTCGGTTTTCATCAAATCTCCACGTTTTGAGACCCCCTGAGCCAGAAAAAAAGGTTTTTATCAAGGTGTCTGTCTGTCTGTCTGTCTGTCTGTCTGTAGGCACGATAACTTTCGAAAAAATAATCAGATTGGGTTGTGCTTCGGCACACTTTTTTAGGGCCTAAAAAGAAAGAACAAGTTCGTTAACCAGCTATTTCGGATGAAAATTCAAAAAGTGAGCACATTTTGAAAATTTTTGAGAACACTTTTTTTGAAGTTTTGGAAATTCTATGGACGGTTATTAGTAGGAAGCAAAAAGAGAAAAAAAATATCCTAATGACTTTTTCAGATAAAAAAAAAATTACCAGAGTTATAGCATTTTCAAAATTCCAAAAAACAAACGAAAATGAACTTTTTAAGCCGAAAAACGCACGTTATGAAAAAAAGTCAAGAGAAGAAAAACGTTGCTTTTTGAACACCTTACAATATTTTCATAATAACTTTTTGAATTTTTCAAAAAATAAAAAATTTAAATTCTGATCGCACAACAAAATAATGAGAAATCAAAAATTCCATTTTGCTGTGAAACTATGCAGGATACGACAAAAGATGACTGGACCAAAATTATGCACCTAAAAAAGATCTACAAATTTGTTATTATTTACTTTTTGATATGACGCGTAGTTTTTGTTTTATTTATAAAAAACAGCATTGAAAATAGAAAAAATAAATTTTTAGACGAATAACACAAGCTACGAAAAACATGACGAAGACAACATTTGTTCATTCAAAGAAGAGGTACAAATTTGTTATCCATCATGTTTCGATAGGACGCGTAGTTTTCATTTTATTCGTGAAAATAACATTGACAGAAAAGAAATCAAATTTTTGGAAAACTTTGGAAAAATCCATTTTCGTTGTAAGAATATATTCAAAATGAAAAAAATAACTTCTTTGAAAAACGGAAAATCTGAAATAACATTTTAACTAATAAGATTTGTCGCTTAATTTATATAATTATTCTTGATTTGAAATCAAATATAAATCGCGAAGCGCGACGCCCAAATCGCGCGCCGTAAGTGCGCTCAAACTTTTTTGTTTCTATTATACGGTGCACAGAACCTAACGTGGAACGCAAGGTTCAAATGAATTTGAAATCAAATATCGAGCGCGAAGCGCGAACATCTGGATGAGAATGTGTTCCTTAAGGTCGATAGAACCTTGAGTAAATAAATTTCCTTTTCAGTCTAAAATAAAAACAAATTTAACAATCACTTCATATGTAGAGGTTTTGATAATTTTCTAATATTTAGAAATAAACTTTTTCTTTTCATCGAAGTCGAACACGAAGTTCAAAGATCTAGAGGAATCGAGCGTAAAGCGCGATGTGAATACGCCCGAGCGCGTAGCGCGAGGTGAATACATAATCGAGCGCGAAGCGCGAGATAAATATATGATCGAGCGCGAAGCGCGCGACGAGAATGTGCCCGCGAAGCGGGCAGATTTTTTTTTTTTAATTAATCGAAAATGTGGTTCATTTCTGCGCCTGGAAACGAGCAATCCGCTACCGGAAAAGTACCCACGGTGAACAGAAAACAGGCGCTCCGAATTAGAAAGGAAAATGAGAATATTATACAGTAAACATTTTCGCGGATACTTGAACCCAGGGGGTCGGTCGTACCTAATCCGCCCTTTCCATTGTTGCAGCGTGACACGATTCGAGCCGCTTTAACGAAATTGATGATTATTAAAATATGCAGAAATTGAATTTTTAGATGCTGCATTAGTTCCATGTTTGTAAATATATTTACTTTTATTCTATTTTATTTATTGCATTTCTTTGTGAAATCATTTGTATCCATTCTTGGAAACGTGACTGAAATCTTCGTGAAATCTTTGTGAATTCAGTAAAATATTTGTGAAATCTTTCCCAAATGTTAGCGAAATATTGTCAAAATATGGGGTAATATTTGGAAAATTTGTGAAGTATTTGGAAAATCACTGAAGTCTTTGTACAATTTTATAAATCTATCCTACCTATGTGCCAAGAATTTAAAATTTTGCCGAAATATTTGAAATGTTTGGGAAATCATTGAAACCCAGGTGCAATGTTTGAAATCTATCATAAATCTTTTTAATCTATCCAGATTCTTGGATCAACATTAAAGGTAATCTTAAATAAAATAAAAAATTACCAAAACTCCCAACAGAAATTGAACGGGTTAACCGATTTTTTCCATCATTTTTTAATCGTCTCGTCATTATGTAATGAACCTAATGCAGCATATTAAAATTCAATTGCTGCATATTTTAATAATTATCAATTTCGTTCAAGCGGATCGAATCGTGTCACGCTGCAACAATGGAAAGGGCGGATTAGTTACGACCGACCACCTGGGTTCAAGCATCCTCGAAAAAGTTCACGATATAATATCCTCATTTTCCTTTCTAATTCGGAGCGCCTGTTTTCGGTTCACCGTGGGTACTTTCCTGGTGGCGGATTGCACGCTTCCAGCCGCAGAAATGAACCACATTTACGGTTAATTAAAGCAAAACAAAAAACAAGACCATTTTTCAAACAACGGAGAATTTCTTTTTGTGTATTATGCCGCTGAGAATGTGTGGTTAAAATATTACATCGAACAATTCATCCGTTTAAGAGGAAACATGTACAAACGAATACATGGGCTAAAAATGAAGCCTGACGAAGTGCCTTAAGATCATTCACTCCCCTAGCATTCCAAACACCCAGTCTCCATTCATCGCCTTAAACTCGACCTTTACGTTTACCGTGAGGATGCATTTCGTCAATCAAAGTTTCACTCCATTCCGAGGCTACTTTATTGCTTGTATTATTCATGTTCAGATTGTACACCCAACTACCACCTTTATGCGCGAAATGTGTTTAAATGGTTTTCAAAAATTATGAAACTTAATTAGTGATTTAGGTTTTAGAGAGATAATTAGATATACTTCTATAAATATTCTTATAATAAAGAGTATAATTAATTATGATATTTCTAACTTTAAGACGTTCAAAATAAAAAACATTTGAAATTGAATAATTTTAAACACAACCGAATTGAAATTGTCGTATTGAATTAGACAGTATAATTTCCAAGTCAAAATTTTCTCTGTAAATCCAAGTTATAGTAAAAAGTTACGAATGGAATAATGCTATGTTGTTTTTGTTTTAGGAATCAAGGACCATAAATAGCAATGTTAGAATATCAAATATCAATATCACGTCATCAGCAATCAACAAACAAATATTACTCAAAATTACAAAAATTGCATTTAATGTTGACTGTAAATATTTATGAAAATATCAGAAAAATGTTTGTCTTGAATTAAAGGAAGCGTTTCTTCAACATAATTTCTTTATTCAATCAAAAGAAACTTCCAAATAAAGAAAATCATCTCATATTAAAGAAAAATCTCTATTTGAAGAAAAAACCATTTCTTTGAACTAATGAAATGTCTTTGAATCAAATAGGGCTTGTAAACTTGTTAATGTTTGAGAGTAATCTTTGATACAAATCTTTCTTGATAGCATACACAATTTTGAACACTATTCACATGAATTATAAGATGTAAAGTTAGATCTATGCATATTTGATACCTATCCCAGCTGTAAGGTATATAGTCATTAAATTAAAAAACATCGAAATATACATATAATTGAGTATATATAATTATTTGCGAGTTTACAGGTGGGCTTCCGTTATTGATTGAGATAAGGAGTGTCAAAATAGCTTAAATATAAAAAATCTCTGTTTTCCAAGATACAAAAGACCGATTTTATGTTTGAAATCGGGCAGTCTGGCCCTGGTGATGTTACGGAATTGTTTGAGGCTCTAATCTATTGTTTCCCAAGGCAACATATAAGACACGTATTGTTTGTTTTTCACACAAAAAATTTTTTTCACCAAACTTAATTTTTTTATTTTAATAGTCTACAATTATAGTTTGGATTCAGAATTCATCTCTTTTGTTTAAAAATACTAGACTGTTCGTTGGAAAATTTTATTATTTTGATGAAAATTCGACTATATTGTGAAAAATCGACTATTTTGTTAGAAGGCCATTTTTTTTAGTCTAAAATTCACTGCTTTAGAAAATGACGAGAATTAGCAGAAGCAAACATTATTTGAATATGTAAGTGAAAACACAAATATTTTCGCTGAACCCACATGCTTAGTTTTAATTATAATATATTTTATATAAATTTGAAAATATTTTCTATTGAAAATAGTTTAGTTTAGGCTACACGTCTTTTACTTTAAAAATTAAAAACTTTTTCATAACGATAACTGAAGTTCCAACCTACAGTTTTTTATTATGTAAATCTTCACAAACAACTGATTGAACATTTAAAAAAAATTTAATTAAGAAAATGAAAATTTCCATTAAATATTTTCACGCCAATATCTCATATATTATAACTATTTCGTACTAGATTCTGAAATCAAGTACGAACCTCCTAATATCCATCCTACAGTACATTCCGTATACCTGGTTATACCCAATAAATTTGGGGAACTTCCTCCTTTTCTGGTCTATTAATCTATTGAGTCTATTGTAAGAAAACTCGAAGAGTAGAGGCTAGGTAGGAGTGAGCCGAAAATAACGAAAATAAGAACTGAATATTATTACCAGTTATTATGAAACTTTAAAATATATCGAAAAAGAATCTAGAAAAGTTTGAAGATTTTTTTTTATTTCACAGAATTCTACAGGATATTAGGAAAAATTTGACTTTTAGAAGTTTGCAGGAAATTAAAAAATATTTTATATATTTTCGGAAATCTTTTCAAGTTTAAAAATATTTTTAATGTCTCAAAAACTTTTAAAATTGGAAGTGTCTACGTTTACCGAAATTTCGGTACAAATATGGGTGTATCTACACAAAAATCCGGCTATTCGTACCGAAATTTTGGTACAAGTAGCCCCTTTTCCAGCTCCACCTATTTGCACCGAAAAAATCCGGCTATTTGTACCGAAATTTCGGTACACGTAGCCACGGCCTTTTAAATACTCAAATATCTTTTGAAATTATTTTAGTTTATCCAAACATTTGTTTAAATTCTGAAAAATTGCCTTAAAATCTTCCAGATTCTTTCTTGACAATTTTGGACATGTTTTAAAATGTTAAAAAAATATGCTTAATATTCTCTTAAAATTAATTTCTCAGAATGAAAAATCATTTTAAATTACGCTAGGAATGTGAAGAAAATTTGTTCATTCTCTTGAAACCTTTCAAAACTTTTGTAAAGCTTATTTTTTTCGACATCTTCAAAACTCTAAACTTTGCAACAATTTCTGGAAATCTGTAAAAGTCTTAACTTCTTTTTTAATGCTCTAAACACTTCTAAATATCTCATAAACTTAATCCAATTTTGTTTTAATTTTTGCTTCAAAATTTTGGAAAATCATTGGAAATATTTTGAAATCTTTTTCAAAATCCATCAAAATTCTAAAGAAGCTTGTAATTTTTTTCTAAATCTTAAAAAATTTACATTTTCTTGAAGCATTGTTAAAATGTTCTCATATCTTAAATTATTTTTAAATCTTTTCAAAACCTTGAAAACTTCTAGGTATATCTTTTAAAATGATTCAAATTTTTCCAACATTTTTTTTAATCTGCATAATTAAAATAATTACCTGACAATCTTCAGGATTCTTTTTTGATAATTTATAAATGGTTTGAAATGTTTGTGCATATTCTTTTAAAATAAATTTCTCATTAAAAAAATAATTTTTAATTTGTCCATAAATCTTCAGAATACTATTTTTATGTACATGAATTTCCAACCAAATAGTTGCATTTGTAACTAAAAAAGATAAATTTTCAACCTAAACTGATAAGTTAAATTTTCAGTTGAAAATTTATTCGCAATAATATAGTTAAATCTTTGAATAATAAAATAAATGGTCAACACATTAGTTCAACTTTCAACCAAAAAAGATAAATTCTCAAAAAAATTTAATAGTCAATTTTTCAACTAAAAACGGTCAGTTTTCAACTATAAATATAATAGATAAATTGACAGTTAAAAAAAAGTAATTAAAATTTCTTTAACGATTGGGTGTTTAAACAATTAATGAAAATAAAAAATAAAAATTATATTTGAGACAATCACTAGTTGTTTTTGGAAAATTATTCCACCTCAGAAAGAATTGTCAAATTATGCCTTAACATTTTGGCAATTTAAGGCTTGAATCAACCAAAAGTTAATAATTTGAGTTCGAAAGTGTTTGAAATTGAAAAATTTTGAATTGGACTTAAAAACGGTGAAAATTTTCAATCACTAGTTGTGCTATTTAACAGAAAAGACAAAATTCACATTGGAAATGCATTATTTAAACAAATGAAGGTTTCTTAAATGATAAAACTGACTTCGTGAAGAATTGACATTTTTTGATTAGTGGTACTTTAGGGGCACCGTGGGGGTGTGTTAGGGGTGACAAGCTCATATGATTGATATACATATAATTTTGGTTGAAAAGTCCTGTACAAGTCCTCGAACTTTCGAGCCACCTTTTCCAATCATTGCTGACATTCCTCCAAAAAGTTTTCCCCGTATTTCGCGTCAATTGGTTCGAAATTCGAATTTTCGATCTCTTACATAGTATTTTCGATAAATAAAACAAAAATTACAAGTCCTATCAAAAAATGATTAAGGGGAAATTCTTAAGACTTTTTAAAAGCTATAAATTCTCCTTGAGACTTTTCCCCGCATGCTGCGTTGTTTGGTTCAAAATTTGAATGATTTTCATAGTATTTTCAATAAATAAAACCAAAATTACAAATTGTATCAAAAAAAGGTTCAAAAAGTGTTTAAGGACTTTTTAAAAGCTGCAATTCACCCATACAACTTTTTTGTGTAGCTCACGTGGTTTAGTCGAAAATTTGAAATTTCTATTTTTCTAATAGTATTTTCGATCAATGAAACTGAAATGAAAAATCCTAACAAAAAATGGTAAGAAGAAATTTTGTAGGCTTTTTCGCATAGTGTTTTCGATAAATAAATCCAAAATAAGAGGTTTTCTCATAAAATGGTCGAGGGAATAATCAGAGAACGTGTGTGTGGTGACAGGTGATGAGAGGATTTTACTGAATTTGTGTGGAAGGTGTGAGTGGAGTGTGAGGGTGGAAGCCGAGGAGGTGAGTAGAGTTGTGTGGGGTGGATTGGGGAGATAAAAAAGTGGTTTTTGACGAGGGAGTGAGGTGGGATTAAGGTAGATAGTGAAAGTGAGGTTAGGTTGGCAAGCAGTCGGAGGAGCTTGCGGTCGGGAGTCTTGGGCATTTGAGGGCTCAGGGATGGTTATAGCAGAGTTAGGGGATGTAAAGGGAGAGAAAGGGGTGTCTGCAGGGGCCGTAAGTTATAGAAAAGGAAAAAAAAAACAAAAAAAACAAAAAAACAAGGGAAATAAAGGGAAAATTTGGCGGCTAATCTGCAGAGACATCGGTCGGCCGCGGTGGGTACTGCATGGCGGAGTCCCAGTTACCGGCGGCAGAGCGGGAGGTAAGCAGTGAGAGTGCTGTCAGTGCTGCTAGTGAAGTTGACGGGGAGGAAATTTTCCACGTGCCACGACGGACAACAAGGCGTGGCTCCGGGTCGAGTAGCGCGTCTGGGAGAGGGGGAAGGCGGAACGAAGGAAGCGAGAAGGTAAGGGAGAGAGAGTCGAGCACAAGTGACGGGGAGGATCTCTTGAAGAGGAAGAGAGACAGCCGAGAAAGTGCGGACAAAAGCGAATTGGAGAGTCCATTCAAGAAAAGCGTGAGGAGCACGTAGGTCACCCCCCCAAAAAATGGAGGGATTGTCAGAGAAGGAGGCTATCGGGATGCTGGTAGGCGAGATCAGGGGGCTAAGGAAGGACGTGGAAGGTATGAGGAAAGAAATGAGAATTAGAGATGAGAAATGGGAAAAGGAGATGAAAGAGATGAGGGAGAGAGTAGAGGGGTTAGAGAGGGAAAGGAAAGAGAAGGAAGTTAAAATAAAGCAGATGGGAGAGGAGATCAGGCTGTGGCAGGGAAGGACGGAAAAGAGACTTGAGAAGGTGGAGGGCAGGACGGAAATGGAAGTAGGAGACGGAGGTGGGGGAAGTGAGAGTAAAGGTATTTGGGAGAGGGTAGAGAATATGATAAAAGATAAAGTAGGAGAGCGTAGGAATGAAAAGGAGGAGAGGGCGGATAGGGAACGGTTAAGGGCAATGGAGTTGAGAATGGAGAGAAAAGAGAAGGCAGAAAGGAGAAATAATATTGTGATAAGAGGGTTGAAGTTAAAGAGTGGAGAAGAAAGGGAGGGCGTGGAAGAGCTGCTACAGAGCATAGGGTGGGTTAAAGGCAGGGTAGGGAAAATTAAGTTGGAGGGGAGGAAAGAGAAGGAAGTGGCGGTGGTGGAGTTGGAGAGCTGGGAAGAAAAGTTGGGGGTAATGCGGAATAAGAGTAGGATACAGGATGAGGGAGTTTTTATAGATCACGATTTGACGAGAAAGGAAAGGGATGTACAGAGAATGCTTTATGACAGGGCGAGGAGGGAGAAGAGAGATGGAAGATCGGCGAAGGTAGGATATAGAAAAATAAGAGTAGACGGGAAGATGTGGGTGTGGGATGAGGAGAGAGAAGTGTTGAAGGAAGTGCAGGGGGATTTGTTTCGTAGGAAGTAGGGGGGTGGGGGTAACGCACGGTAGAGGAGTAGTGAAGGCGCTGTACTGGAACGTAGCAGGGGTAAAGAAGAAGGACGAGGAGTTCTGGCGGTATATCCAGGAATTTGATGTTGTTGGACTGGTAGAGACGTGGGTAGAAAGAAAGGAATGGGATAGAATAGAGCCAAAGCTACCAAGGGGGTATAGGTGGAGGCTTCAGGAGGCGGTCAGAGTAAAGAAGAAAGGAAGGGCCAGTGGGGGAATTATAACCGGGGTTAGAGATGGATTAGAGGAAAAAGTTCATGGAGAGGAAGAGGGGGAGGGAGTGCAAATGAGGGAAATAAAAATAGGAGGGATAAAGTGTAAGTTTATGACAGTGTACAACAAGGATGGGATGGAAAGAATTAAAGAAAGAGTGGAAGACCTGCTGGGCGAAAGAGAAGAGGGTATGGTGGTATTGGGTGGGGACTTTAATGCGAGAATGGGGAGCGAAGGGGGACTTTACAGGGAAGGGGAGAGCTTCGAGAGGAAATCGAAGGATAATGTAATAAATAAGGAGGGGGAGATTCTAAGGGACTGGATGGAGGATAGAGGGTGGGCAGTGGCGAATGGTATGGCAAATGGGGACGAAGAGGGAGAATACACATATGTAAGTAAGGTGGGGGTATCGGTGATAGATTATGTGGTCATGAATATGCAAGGATGGGAGGAGACGGAAAAATTCGCAGTAGAGGGGAGGGTGGAATCAGACCATCAGCCATTGAGTCTGTGGATAAGAGGTGAGGGTGGCGGAAGACAAGGCAGGGAAGAAGTCTCGATAGAGAAGAGGGTGACCTGGACGAGGGAGGCGGTGGAGAAGTATCAAGAGGAGCTAGGAAAGGTACGCTTTGGAGGGGAGTCGGTGGAAGAGATATGGGAGGATCTGAAAGAGAAGGTGAAAGGTTGTGTGCAAAAGAAGGTATTTAGAAAGAAGAAGAAGGGAATGGTGAAGCCGTGGTGGGATAGGGAATGTAAAAAGATGAAGAGGAAGGTGAAGAGGAAGTACAAGAAGTGGAAAGAGGGTAATGCGAGAAGGGAAGAGTACGTAGAAATGAGGAAGGGGTTTAGGTTGGTGTGTAAGAAGAAAGAACAGGAAAAGGAGAAAGATCTGGAAGAGGAGTTAGTAAATGTTAAGACAGAAGGGGACGTCTGGAAGATAATAAATAGGTTTAGGAAGCGTAGGGTGGGGGTTAGCGAGAAGATAGGGAGTGAGGAGTGGAGAGAGTTTTTCAAAGAATCATTCCAGGGCTCGGATTCAAGGAAGAAGGATGGGGGAAGTAGAAGAACGGGGGAGGCAGAGATGGAGGAGTTGAAGGACGAAGAGATAGAGAAGCAGATAAGGAAGTTGAAGAGGTCAAAAGCAGCAGGGCTGGATGGGGTAGAGAACGAAGCATGGCTGTTTAGTACACAAGAGGTTAGGGAGAGGCTGAAGGAGGTAGTGAAGAAAGTATGGAGGGGCGAGGGATTCCCAGGAGGGTGGAGAGAAGGGCTAATAGTGCCACTGTATAAGAAAGGGGATAGAGATAGGCAGGAAAATTATAGAGGGATTACGCTAATGAATACGGCGTATAAGGTATACGCGATGGTGGTGGCAGAGAGACTGCGGAAGGATGTCGAGGGGAAAGGAATATTGCCGGAGACGCAGGCGGGATTTAGGGCGGGTAGGAGTACTATCGACAATATCTACGTGATGCAGCACGTGGTGGATAGAGAATTAGCGAAGAAAGGGAAGAGAGTGTACGCGTTTTTCGTGGATCTCAAAGCCGCATTTCCATCGGTGGATACGGGGAAGTTGTGGGAGGCAATGGAGGATAGGGGAGTAGAGAGAGGCCTAATTGAAAGGGTAAGGGAGATATATGAAGAGACCAAAGACAAGGTAAGAGGAGGGGAGGGGATTTCCGAGGGATTCTGGATGGATAGGGGTCTAAGGCAAGGGTGTCCACTTAGCCCAACGCTTTCTGCGATTTTAATTGCGGATATGGAAAGTAAGCTGGAGGCCGGGGTGGTAGGAGGAGTAAGGATAGGAGGGGTTAGAATTTGGTCACTAGCGTATGCAGATGACATAGTGTTGCTGGCAACCAGCGAGGAGGCCTTAAAGGAGATGATGAAGAGGTTGAGAAGATACCTGGATGAAAAGGGGTTAGAGCTGAATGCGGAAAAGTCCAAGGTTTTGGTGTTCAGAAAAGGAGGGGGAAGGGATAAGGGAAGGGAGTGGAAGTGGAAGGGAAAGGAGGTACAGGAGGTGAAAGAGTTTGTGTACCTGGGCTTCGTGTTTCGAAGGAATGGGGGAGTGGATGGTCACATAAAAGAGAGAGTGAGGAGGGCAAATGTGGTGATGAGGCAGGTGTGGGGGTTGGGAATGAAGTTATTCGCAGATGACTTTGGAAGGAGAATGAAATTGTTTGATTCACTAGTGATGAGTGTGCTATTGTATGGCGTAGAGGTGTGGGGGTGGAAGGAAAGTGAAGAGGTAAATAGAACGCAGGAGAGGTATGTAAAGTGGACCCTGGGGTTGGCAAGGAACACGCCTAATTATATTGTCAGGAGGGAGACGGGGAGAACGAGTGTAGGAATTCTAGCAGGGAGCCGGGCGTGTAAATATGAGGAGAAATTTTTGGAAGAGGGGGGAGTAGGCTGGTTAGGGAGTGTTGGTGGGAGAAGGAGAACAGGGGAGGGGGTGGGAAGATGGAGGCGGAGAGGGAACGGTATTTTAGAATGAATGGATTGCAGATGGATGAAGTGAGAAGGATGCACGAGGAAGGAAGGAAAGTTTATGAATTGGTTAAGCAAAACAGCATGGAGAGAGAGAAGACAGAAGGGGAAGAGAGAATAAGAGAGTCAAGATTTAACGGGAACTATGTGTGGATTATGCCAAGGGCAAGAGCGCAATATTTGTGTGTGAAAGGAGAGAAAGGAAGTCAGGAACTTATAGCGAGGATGAGGTGTGGGTGTATGGAGGGTTTCAATAGGTTTTGGCTCTCTCGAGAGAAGAGGATGTGTGAACTGTGCGGAAAGGGGGATGCAAGAGTGGAGCACTGGCTGGAGGAGTGCGGGGAGGTGGAAAGAAGTGAGATAAGCATGGAGGCATTGCTGCATGAAAAGGGGGAAAGAAGGGCAGTAGCATGGGTGAAGGGAGTGGTGGGTAAGATGGAGATGAAGAGAAGGAAGGAGGAAGAGGAGTGGAGAAGGAAAGATTGTAAATAGGAGAGAAAGTAGATATAAGTAAGATGTAAATATTGTAAATAGTAGATAAGTAATAGGTATTAGCTGCGAAAACAGAGGTTGGCAAGTGAGGCAATGCGAAAAAGTAGGGACATGCGAGCGAGGCGAGGCGAAGCGAGGAAGGCAAGGCGATACGAGCGTGCGGCGTAGAGATAAGGAATGGATGGATGTTAGTTTTTAAGGGTTAGTTTTAAGGAAATTCTGTAAAAAATGGATGTGTAAGCAAGTCAGTTTTTCAAGGC
This sequence comes from Andricus quercusramuli, assembly GCA_932178445.1. Lineage (NCBI taxonomy): Eukaryota > Metazoa > Arthropoda > Insecta > Hymenoptera > Cynipidae > Andricus > Andricus quercusramuli. The sequence continues at coordinate 116,231 of CAKNXH010056646.1, forward strand.
CAGCAGGCTGAAAAATAAACGTTTATCTATCTATAAATTCTCCTTGAGACTTTTCCCCGCATGCTGCGTTGTTTGGTTCAAAATTTGAATGATTTTCATAGTATTTTCAATAAATAAAACCAAAATTACAAATTGTATCAAAAAAAGGTTCAAAAAGTGTTTAAGGACTTTTTAAAAGCTGCAATTCACCCATACAACTTTTTTGTGTAGCTCACGTGGTTTAGTCGAAAATTTGAAATTTCTATTTTTCTAATAGTATTTTCGATCAATGAAACTGAAATGAAAAATCCTAACAAAAAATGGTAAGAAGAAATTTTGTAGGCTTTTTCGCATAGTGTTTTCGATAAATAAATCCAAAATAACAGGTTTTCTCATAAAATGGTCGAGGGAATAATCAGAGATGTTTTAAAAATATTTAATTCTTCTTTTAAACTTTCTTCACGTATCTGTCGTTGGTTAACGAACTCGCTCTTTCTTTTTATGATATATACATACAAACATACATACTCTAGAGAGAACGATAGACGGACGGACAGACGCCATCGCCAGAACCTGATTTTTGGCTTCAGGGGGTCTCGAAACGTGGAGATACGTTCAAAAACTGAGGTGTGAAATTTCGGGCTAGTATAGTACTTTCTCAATCATAAATGATGAAAATGTAAAAATGATTACACATTTTCATGAGTGAAGACTTATTTTATGCATTAAAATTGTAATTTCATTTGAAAATTCTAATTAAGGTTTTTCATTTTTTAATATATAAATTATTCCAATTGGAACATTTTCTATTTAAAATTATTTCTTTTAATTTAAGATGAAATTTCATAATTTTGAAGCTTTCGATAAAAAATTATTCAACATTGAAGGCTTTTAATTAGAAATTATATAATCTTTATCAGTTAAATCAGTTTTTGTTCAATTTCGCAAGCGCTCTTCATTTATAAGGTCAATTTAATAAATTGTAGAATTATTTAATTTTTATCGTTGCGAATTAATAGCAATGCTTTTTTTATAAACCTGCAGCCTTAACAGTTATACATTTGAAAAGAAAAAAACAGTTTTGAATGGAAGGGAAAATTCAGTACAAGTTTCTGGGGTTATTTTTACATGGAATTTATTGCTGCAGTATACTTGTAACCAATTATTTAATAAAAAATTGATATAAGACAATGAAAATGTAATACATGTTTGTTCATCCATTTTAAAGAAACATTTACATTATTTTTACTTAATACGCCGGAATGTGAAATATCAATGGGAAAACTAAATATTTACTTAATTACAAAATTAGCATTGAAATTAATTCATGTGGCAAACATTTAATATTGTCACTAATTTTTTTTGTACAAATAAAATTAAGATTAGAATTGCAAAAGTATTGTCATTTTATATTAATTTGCTATTTTGTAAATCATGTCAGAATCCCTGCTTCTACTTGACCGATGTTTTGAGAAAACAGGGAGAAGCTGCGAGGAGCCAAGGATAATAGATTTAAAATCATTACACTTAGAGCCGCAGAGTAACGATTTTACCTGTAGAAAAAGAGTGAAGGAAGGTAGTACGAAGAGGGCAGTAGCTACGCACTCCAAGAAAGCAGTTGCCATATATACATATATCTTTGGTTTGGTATACTTGACAATTTTAGATTATAAGTGAAAGGAAGAAATAGCGTACAGCGATGCAATTTTGTTAAGATGAAGATAATTTTCTCCATATTCTCACTCGCGTGTTTGTGTAGCGGGCGTAAAGTTTCATGTTGGCCCAGCGGCGGAGTGCTCATATGTGAAAGTCACTGGGCTGGAAGCGGCCACATTACGCCTGCTTCAAGTGCATGAACGGCGCGTTTCAAGGGCATGTGAAGCAGGCGTAATGTGGCCGCTTCCAGCACGAGCGGATCATGACAGCTACGATCAAATTGGCTTTTTGATCCTTTCAGCATGAGCGGTAAAATTTGAATTAAATTATTATGCACATTAAATGGGTACAATCATGTGTTGCAGATTAGGTTAAGATGGGTAAATGTGAAACGAAATTCGAAGTTTAGATTTTCATTAATGGTGTTTCAAATATTTGAGAACCTTTTGCTTCTAATTCACGTATTCTTCAAGTCGTAAAGACGTGTGTGAATGAATTTTTTTATTCAATTAAATTATTATTTAACCTAATTCGAAGTGTCGCTCTTCTACATCGGATTAAAAATTAATTGTGTGTGTAACTACATTTACAAGAATGTTAATCAATATTTATTATTATTTACTTACATTTTTATTACAGAAACAGGAGAATTTTAGTTTTCTAAGAGCATCTCAGTTTCTTTTAAATTAATTGCCCACAAAATATAAAAACTGGTTTACTCTCAATTTCAAATTTTCTGTTTATCATACTAATATTGTTCTCACACATACCTATATTGACCCTATATAAAAATTTACTCACGGCTGTTGGACTCAAGCTTTAACCTGAAAATTCTATCACCTCACTCTACTAAATAAATAGTAGAATTAAATATTTTTTAGATAACTACAAGAATAAATGTAATATTAAAACTCTCCAAAAATTAACACTAAACAAATTAATTTGTCACAGGAAGCAGTTTATTTGACAATAATTTGTAGTAAGCACGTAAACACCTGGATGGCCGTCATGTCAACGCCACAACGCCACTTAATCTGTATACAATAGATACATATATATGTATAAATGATGTAAAAATCTGATAAAATAGATTTTGGCGTCTACTTCCGCAAATATTACGCTCAACGTCCTGAGCAGTGGGCGTTTTGTTTTTGGCTTCATCTCTCGTTGACTACAAACGTCTATTTGGAAGCTGCGCATAAAGAACTAAAACACTGCTACATACAAGGTAACCAGAATCGGAGAGTCGACAAGTGCATCGGTGTTCTTATGAGTTTTGCAAGAGACATGATGTTTGAGAAGATTATACGAATGGAAAAGAACAAACCAACCTTTCCTATGGAACAGATCGCCCACAGTCACAACCGAAGGAAAGATATCGAAGATAGTAAGATAAAAGCTGTTGACCAAAATACCTGGACTGTGACCTCAGTGACACCAAGAAGAGGGCCATACACCGTGTCAATTATCACCTAGAACAATTGCTCCGGAAGTCCTTTATCCTGTCCTGATTGTCTCATCTGCGTTCACCAATTCACATGTACCTGCGTGGACTAAAAGATCAAGGGAAACTTTTGTAAGCATATACATGCTTCTATGCGAATGTCAAAAGAAAAGTTTTCTCTTGCGGTAAATGAAGAAGCCACTTCTTTGAAGACCACAAAGACGACGTTATTCAGGCATTTCGCGGACAGTCAGGTGATATACGAGATTCTGTGTCGACTTTGGCTCGTTTCAAAGCACTTCTTAATATTGCCGGTGACACTGCTAGCGCTACCACACTTGAGGCTGTATCGAATATGATACAACCTCTGGAAGGTATTATCCAGTATTTATAGCAGCATCCAGTTGAGTCAGAAAATTCACAACAGTCTGGGCCACATTTTTCAAGATTGTCAAATTTGCATAGCCATGAAAAAGGGGAACAACAACGTTTCCATTCCACGAAGAAGAAACGAACAGCATCTGAGCATAGATTGGCAAAACCAACCGAATTGCAAAAAGCCTCTATTCAAGTAGCAATGGATAACGATGGTTGCTCTAGCCAAGTTGTACATACTGACTTTGATCATACATACTCTTCTGCCTTATCAAAACCAGAATAGGTACAACTTACATTTACTAATAGTACATTATGATACAAGTGCGGGCGGCGAACGTCAAACAAGTAGGAATCACCAACCCGCACGCGTGTCATATACTATTTTTTGTAACCCCTGTAAAGGGAAGTTCGTGACATAAGAAATATTGGTAGGTAATAAGATTGTTGGGTGGAGGGCGGGGTCCGGGGCAGAGCCCCGGCGGGAGGTACGGGGGCCAAGTCCCCCGAGAGGAAAAAAAAACGAACTAAAATGACTTACATTCAATTCTCTCAATCACAAAGTTGCACCAGGCAAACTAACCTAAACGCTCAACTTCTCAGCTGACGAAATGATGGCAGTGTTGATAAAGTGGACCGTGCGTTGGACATCACGGTAGACAAATTCTGCAATTGGCTGTAATCTGGCGCGCTTAACTTCTTCATCAAACACTGGCGCTTTTTAACTAGTAAAAATCTGAAATTCAGGCTTGTATATGACATTTTCCAAAGCCTTTGAAGTATTTGATATTTCTTGTACATTTTATATTTGTATTAAAGTTTACTATACGCTTCAAAATGTTTATATACTTTGGGCATGGGATATTAGAGTCGTCTAAGAATTGATTTATTTTTTCTAAAATAGGTTCCCTAAAAATTATTCCTTTTGATTTTAAAAGACCTCGGAATTTGAACGGAATTAAAACATATTTATTTCAATTTCCGCTGTTAATGGATTATTTTACTTTGGTATACCTGGAAAGAATTACTTTTACTGCAATAAATCGCCCAGATTTTTGACTGAAGTTTAAAAACATACTTAGAGGTCGTACAAAAATGTGATTGCGAGACACCTAAGTATTTTTTTAAGATGTTGTCAAACATCCGGGTGATGTACTCCAATAAACATAATATATTGCAGATATGATCCACAAAAATAATTTATTAACAGGGGCAATTAAAACAAGAAAAACCTTTTTCGCAAAAAAGGGCTTGGGCGACCCCTAAATATTTCCTTTGAATTCAAAAAAATCAGGAGTGATTTTGATACCAAAAGATATAATTCGTAGAGGACCTATTTGAGCAAAAAGAGAGCCTTTTTTGGAACACCCTAATGTGACATATTACTATTTATTAATATTTCTAATATTATATATATATATTTTTTATGTGCGTTTTGTGATTTTATGTGCTTACTGCAAATCATTGTCATATCAACTGCTTCTTGTAAGAAATTAATTTGTTTAGTTTTGGTTTTTGAAGAGTTTTAGTATTACATTTATTCTTGTAGTTATCTAAAAAATATTTAATTCTAGTATTTATTTTGTAGAATGAGGTGATCGAATTTTCAGGTTAAAGCTTGAGTCCAACAGCCTTGAGTCAATTTTTATGTAGGATCAATATAGGTATCTGTGATAACAATATTAATATGATGTACAGAAAATTTGGAATTGAGAGTAGACCAATTTTTATATTTTGTTGGCAATTAATTTAAAAGAATCTGAGATTCTCTTATGAAACTAAAATTCTCCTTTTTCTGTAATAAAACTGAAAGTAAATAATAATGATTAGTCATCCTTGCATTTAAAGTACTTAAAATAAAAATAATGATTATTAATTAACATTTTCGTAAATACAGTTAAACACACAATTAATTTTTAATCAAATGTAGAACAGGGTGTCCAGTAAAGACGCGTTATAAAATTCCCGTACATTTCCCGCAGACTCCTTCAAAATTCCCATACATATATCAGATTTAAAAAGTGCTTTGTGGTATGCTTCTGTAAAAATGAAACTTTTTATAAACTTAAAATATACACATAATAAAACTTTGAAATGGAAGTATAAAAATGAAACGTTTACGATACAAGTTGTATTCTCTGTTTTTCGTTGACAAATCAAAGTATATTTCGCCTGCTTTTGGTAATAAACTTTTAGCTCATTTTTTAGTGAATATCAAACCCTTCTCTCTCAAATTTCAGGATAACGTCTCCACGATTTCTGCAACAACGGACAATACGTAGTTAGTTACTTGTAATGTAGGCGGGAGGGGTGGGGGCGTGAGGTCCCACCCCTGGCGCTCAAGCTATAAAGCCGATTGTGCCATACTCGTGTTTATTCTCAAGGCAGTACTCCGAATCCGTCCATCCTTCGCCGAGTGTTTTTTGGATCTCGGTGGGTTTCTATGTTATGAACGTTCTGAGATTATACCTCTCAGGTGCCAGGTATACCTATCGCACAGTAAATGACGTCCACCTTTGTTGATCAGGCGAAGTGATCCTCACCCACTCTGCCACTTGGCAGCCTCCCTAGCAGGCTAGGGTGGACGGAGCGATCCCTCTGAGATCATCAGGTAGATGCACAGATTCGAACCACTGTCCTGGTGTGTTATGTAAGTGTGTGTGTTTATTACTCGAAATTGGCCAGCGACCATCGAGCGTGGTGCCCCCTGTAGGAGCCCCCAAACGCAAGAAGAACGCTGACTCATTTTCGAGTCTTCACAAAAACGGCTTCGGCCCCCAAGGCTAGGCCCCTCGACATGGAGCCTAACCTTGGTACGACACCAGCTTTCTGTGAGGGGACCTGCAGTTTGAGATGGGTTCCGAACCACCGAAGCCGCGGTAGAAGTACTTAAAAAAATGCCCATTGGTACCCGGCTCCGGGATCGAACCCCAGACCTCCTGCATGTAAGTCTGACGCACTATCGTGTGAGCCACCGATTTAAATGCGGAAGCTTAGTCGCCGCTATGATACTTAGCGGACATTAAAATGTTCCGAGCATATTGTCGTTGGAATGTACAATATCATACTAAATTGTAATGTAAAATTAAATGGAGAAGATGTGCCAGGTGCCGAATTGCTGCCTAAAAAGGTAGACAACAACAACATTTGCCAGTTGAAGAGTGGTTGAAGTGCAGAAAACAATGTAGGCACCAAAGGGAAAAAGCAACAACTTGTAGACCGGTATGTAGAATGTAGATTATGCTTACATCGTATATAGTCGCATAGTTGGAATAATAGAAAAATGGTGTTTTACATAGAAATTAAATTATCTGTAAGGTTTAAATATATATATGGGGCATAATTTCTGAAGTGTACCCACCTCAAAAATGAAAATTGTCCAATCGGGCTAAAAATTGGCCTAATTGTAGTCCTATTAGATAGTACTCCTCACACCAAAAATTAATTTATTTCGATGATTATTTATCAAATTGGAGGGGGTACAATTTACGGGGTTTTCAAGCAAAGCCTTACTTTCAAACATTTGTAACTTTTGTCCTGTTGCCTGAAACAAAATTTCACCTGGAATATTTTAGATAGATTTTTTCACAAACTTTCTGGTGGTGATAACTATTTTCAAAAAAGTCAAAATTTGACCCGAATTTTTGAAAATCAAAAATCAATTTGACTTTTTTTCAAATTTCGGCACTTTTTTTTCTCTTCAAAATAGCTTTAAAAGAAAGCTGAGATTTTTTCCTATGAGACCTCCAATTTTCAGAGTGGCAAATTAATTCGCCTTTGAGTAATAGAACGACACGTAAACAAGATGCCGTGATAGGGCGTGTCGCGCTATTTCCCCTAGTGCGCTCAAGCCGAGAATCTTTGTGCAACGGTTAGGAGCCACTTTTTAAAGTTAAGTAAATTTATATGGTAATATTATGGGTCTTTCTGTTCGATTTTTTGGCGATAGTTTCGACAGTTGTTTTCTTTGCAGGCCTCTTTTGCGGTTTCTGTTTTTTGCCATTCGAGAAGATGTCGTATTTCTCAGAGGAAGAAAACTTCCTGAGTTGAAGTTTTCCATCTTGAGTGGGAATGAAAGCGTGGTACTGTAATGTACCTGGTATCGTGACAGCTTTGTCCAATCTGGGTTTCAGTAACTCGGTGGCTAAGGCATGATTTTCTTTGCTGCTGAACAAAATTTCGGTTTCCTTACAGTTACTCTTTGCCTACTGAAACAAAGCACGGGGAGTGAGTATGTGATGTTTCGGAGAACATTGTAAGCTTGATCGTGCTGCTTGTCTCTTTATATTCGCTCCAATACCATCACATGCACCCTTACCATGAGATGTACCATGGATGTGCCATTCAGCTTGGATACCAAAATCTTCTTCATGGGCTTGGAGATTAACAAAGCTACTCTTATTTTTAAAATGTTGCCCTGCACCATCAGTGAAATAGTAGATTTTCTTTGGCCTGAAATGAGTTTTCAAGTCATCTACTATTATCTTTTGATACTCGTGAACAGCCACCGTGTCATGAGCTAAGTTATCAGATATGATTGCGATACTTACGTGCTTGAGCTCTCCATCTTTTTTATAATAAATCACGACAGTGAATATTGTAGCTTGGTCGTTATTCCAGTGGAATGATTGCGCTGCATTCTACTCTTCCAAATTTTAATCACTTTTTCAGAGGGCATCGTGCAAAAAGTATTTTTTTTTCAAATTCGAAGAGAATTTCAGATAAGAATGACCAAAGACGATATTTCCAGAAATACAATTTTATGAATAATCAATTTTTTTAGGCCTTGTTAATTCATCCTGGCAATGCAGAGAGCAGTTATTCTAGTAGCATATGATATTACTTGAGTTGAAAAACTGGCACTAAAGCGTTGCACAAAGATCCTTGGCGTGAGCGCACTAGGGGAAATCGCGCGCCACTCACCCTATCACGGCATCTTGTTTACGTATCGTTCTATTACTCAAAGACGAATTAATTTGCCACTCTGAAAATTGGAGGTCTCATAGGAAAAAATCTCAACAAAAGGTACAAACGTTTGAAAGTAAGGCTTTGCTTGAAAACCCCATAAATTGTACCCCCTCCACTTTGATAAATAATCATCAAAACAAATTAATTTTTGGTGTGAGGAGTACTATCTAATAGGACTACAATTAGGCCAATTTTTAGCCCGATCGGACAACTTTCATTTTTGAGGTGGGTACACTTCAGAAATTATGGTTGATCAAGCATTTTCAAAGAAATGCAGTTGAATCGTTTGAATTTCAGAAATTTAAATTTTTAAGTCAATATTGTATTGTATTGAATGTTGATGTGTAAGTCACAACTGAAGAATTATTAATTTGTAGTGACTTGAATCTTTTCTTTGCTTCATTTTGCTTCCTCATAGAGGAAGCTTTGTAATGGTAACATTTTCCACAATTTTTAAATTCATTTAATTAAACCCTCCCTAATTTAAAAATGTCTAATACAATGTTTTAAGCAATTATCCGGATGTGTGTGTGTGTGTGGATGTCACGCTTTTTTGTGAACACGATAACTAGAAACGGTTGCAGATGTATTGATG
>CAKNXH010056648.1:0-16630 GCA_932178445.1 Andricus quercusramuli
AATCATGAACACAATAACTTTGCATTTTGTGGAAATAACTTTTTTTTCTAATTACAAGTTTGGAAAATGTTTACAAAATCTTAACAGCCGTATGTAATTTATTTCTTGTGGGTGGATGGACTTTTGGGGATGTTATAATAATAATCCAGAATCCAAGGACCTTTTAAAAAAACCAAAGCCGCTATAACTTTGATTTTTTAGAGAAATGATTATATTCTCATGGACTAAGATCGGAAACTATTTACCGGGTCTTTCCAGCTTTCTACAGTTGAGTTCTATTGCGTGGGTGGGTTTTGTGGGGTGTTGGTTGCACATTATATAGCCTAAGGTCTCTCTGAAAAAATCATAAACACAATAACATTGCATTTTATGGAAAATGCTTATTTTTGCTAATCACAAATTTGGAAAATCTTTACTAAATCTTTTTCAGCTATATGTAAATTATTTCTTCTGTGTGGGTCGTGTGAAGGGAATGTTATAAGAACAACTCAGAATTAGAAGAAAATGTTGCAAGTTTTATTTATCTATTTTATCAGTCAGTATTTTGCGTTAAATATATTTTTCCTTCTTTTTTTCTTATATTTTTGTAAGATAATATTTATTTGTTATGTTTTTCAAATAATATATTATAACTTATTAAGAATTATTACTCCTACATATGTTTCAATGCTTTTTCTATTTTGCATATGGCGCCAGAAGTCCTTTTAAATCGATTTAGTGATTGATCGGGACACCACGCGGCGCTGATTGTACTGTTTCTGTTTATTTTTTTTCGATCGCTGAAAAATGTTTTTATTTTTTAATTTTTTAATATTTATCGCGAGTTTTGACGTTCCGGAGGGACTTTCCGCCTCAAATATGAATATGTTATTCCTGTGGGGAAAAAAATTGCCCGCTGACATCCTTTCGGTGCGCCAGCATTCGAAACCAATTTTTTGAGGTGAGTTTTGTAGGTTGGAATACCCACTGCATGAGCCTTAAAGCCAATTACTCAAGGAATATTTTGCAATAACGTGCCTCTGAAATCTGCTGTAGAACGGGACATCGAATATCAACCACTTGAGTTGTACACAAACTTTTATTTTGATTTCTTCAATCAACAATGTCGAAATACTAACTACGCGTGTTGAGACTATGAGTCGAGTTCAAAAAAATTAAGCTCACACAAAGAGAGTCTTTTGGCAGTGGTTAAAGCAGTCCTACCACCCACAACACGGCGGAGATTGAGGTGGCCCACGACTCCCCACGGCCCTCAACTCCCCACCGTCCCCTAAAACTTGCAAGATTTTTTAAAATTAGGCATATTGAGTAGATTACGGGAAAAAAGAAAATGAACAATATTTTTGTGATAGGCTAAAAATTAGGAATTTTTAAAAACAGATTCAATTCAGGGCACAGTCATTTGAATTGGCAAAATATTTTTTAAAAATAAATTTTGAGCCTGGTGCAGTCCATGCTCAAAAAAATAATCCGATAGTTTGAAAAAGTTTCAAAAGTTATTTTACTTTCTTGAGATTTAGTGATAAGAGCTTTTGATCTAGAAATACTGAACTTATAAAAATATTTCAAGATGACATAATTTCAGAAATGATATAATTTCCTAGAAATCCCTCAAAATATTTTAAAAACGCATGAAACTCCCGTTAAATCTTTTAAAATCACTTAAAACACTATAAATACCGTATGCTTACTTCAAGGTAAGGGCCAATCGCAACTCCGTGGATAGCGGCCGTCTGAGACTAGTTTTAGTAAGTCTTGGCGCTACAATTTCTTGCAATTTCTTGAATTGTTCAACCGTTAATCTCACCATTTTTACAAACCCTTCTTCGTCACAATTTGCGTAATACAAAAAAATTGTATTATACGCGCCAAACATGTCACGCACCTCGTTCGTGAGGTGCGGTTTAACAAACCAACGACGACTTGAGTCTTTCCTTGTAGAATCTTCCACATATTTTACATATAGCTGGAGAAGACACAACTACTGATAGGCAATCATTAAGATTGCAAAACACTCGAGAATTTTCAATGATAATAAAAAAAATCACGTGCGTCCTAAACTATGACCCAAGACAGATTTATGTGTAAACATCTTCGGTAAACGTTGACTGAAATTGAAATCTTACATAAAGCAAATAATAACTCACGCACATGTGGGAGTATAAAAATTTATTTTCTCTTATATATAATGTCGTGCAAAAGTTTCTGGACAGTTATTTTTCAATACGATGATAATCCTAATCCAACAATGTAACAATAACCCTACTTTAATAATAGTAAACTGTAGATTTTCTCTCTATTGACATATCCGGCATATTTTGCCGGATTTGAATGTTCTTTTCCGGTATATTTTATCGTGTACTAAATTGAATTCTTAAGAATTTACTATGAATTCCAAACGATTCTAGATTAGTTTCAAACAATTCTAGATTAATTGCAACTAGTTGAAAAATTGATATTTGCAAAAATATTTGGGACAATAGAAAATTCAATGGAGATCTTGATGACAGATGGAGGTTATCTGTTATCTGTATATATCTGTATTCCTTGCCGGATCTTAATTTTCTCTTCCGGCAGATTTTCCCGGATTTTAATTTTCTCGTCCGGAATATTTTTAATATCATCATTTTCCGTCAATTATCACGAATTTCAAAAATTTCCACAACTTTCATAAATTTCCATAAACTTAAGAAATTTCAACAACTTTTATAAATTTTAACAAATTTCATAAATTTTTACAAATTTAATAATTTTTCCAAAAATTTCATAAGTTCCCACGATAATGATAAATTTCCGTAAATTTTAGAAATTATGGTAATTCATCAAACTTTTCATAAATTTTAAAACATAAAGGGAAATGGCATAGTGGTATAATAATAATAATAATAATAATAATGGGTGATAATATATTATAATTTGAGGAAATTTTAGAAATTCATGGCAATAGTACGGTAACTTTTGTAACCAGTAACTGGGTGCCTTCCCGCCCCTCACGAGACGTTGAAAAGGGGTAGGGATTTAAACCAATAATATTTCTGTAACCAGTCACAGGGGTGCCTTCCTGCCGCCCCCCACGGGACGTTGGAATGGGGTAGGGGTTTGACCAACATTATTTCTATAACGAGTCACAGGGGTGCCTTACCGGAAGAGAAAATTAAGATCCGGCAAAATATGTCAGAAGAGAAAATTAAAAACCGGCAAAATATACAGGATCCGTATACACTACAAAAATATAATTCTTAAACAAATAATTATTGTTTGAATAATAAAAACTTATTTACAAAATACTTGGAAACTCGTCCCCCATTAATTAAAAATAATTCTTGTGAAGAAAATCCGAAGAACGCCGTTTTTAGTATGAATTTAATAGAGAACTGGTATTTTGCATTTTCTGGGGTCACTTTCCAAGCATAATAACAATTTTAAAAATTTTATAACAAGTAGCTCTTTTTTACATTTTTTCTTAAATCAAGCTTTTCCCATTTAAAACCCCATGTTAATTTCAAAGGCTCGGTGGTACGGGTTAACTTCGACAAAAAAAAAAGAAAACAAGAAAAATGTTAAGTTGATAAACTGTAAATATAAATTAAGTATTTATTTTTAAAATCGAACTGTAGTACGACTCTTAAGAATAGAATTATAATAAAATTGATTTTATAAGACGATTCTGAAGCTGTTTATAATTAAATAATTTATAGATTTTTACGTTAAAAATTGAACTATTTCAATTTGAATGCCTTACCTAATAAATTGAATGTATGCATCCGATTGAAACTTCCAAATCTTTTTTTAATTTTCAAAAACATTTTAATTAATATATTCATAATTTTAAACTTTTCATTGTTTCATTTTTTTATATTTTTCATTTGTAAGTGACATTTTTCATTTAAGATTTTCAAAAAACAACTTATAATCACTAAATTGTACTGTTTTTAAGTTAAAATTGTTCAAAAATAATATAATTTTTAACACTTAAAAAATGCATTGATTCATTCTTCAAACTATTTTATTTGGAACCGTACTTAAATTACGTAAAAGCTTAAGGGGAAGGAAGGGGTCTATAGATTTTGTTACGATTTGTTATTAAAGGGGGGAGGGTCCTTCATTCATGTATGTAACTTTCGGAAATTCACAAAATAAATAAGTATCTCGCAGGAATTGCACAGAAATTTAATATGAATTCAACTTTACGCACCAAAGAAAACTGGTGAGTGAAAAAAGGAACCTAGCCAACAACAATTTTTTTTAATTCAGGAAAAAGTCAGGGTTTTGAAAAAAAAATCTTACAAAAGTCCAAGATTCATATAACTTTAAATAACTGTCAAACCGAAAAGATTCGAAAATTTCCAACTTTTATTTGAAATTATTATATTTCGCTTATAAAAGATTCTAGGTTCAAAATGTTACAAATGTAATATTCTGGTTTATGAATATTGATGGTCAGGGAAAATGAAAAGGTGGTTAGGGAGAAATTAGAGAATTTTTAAAATTAAGTTTTACGGTAATCCTGATATAACATTCTTTTTAGTAATTTGTTTGCTTTGTATTTATATTTCTTTTTTTGCAGTTGCTTCTTCCTGAAAATGCCACAGTTTCGTTCAAAAATTGATCTTTTTGCTTGAAAATTCCACTATTTCGTAGAAAATTTACTTTTTGACAGAAATTCATATTTTGGTGTTGAAAAATAAATTTAGATGTTTTTTGGATAAAAATCCAACTATTTTTTGGAAAATAAATATTTTTTATTAAAAAATTCATCTATCTGAGTAGAAAATTAATCTTTTTTTGATCAGAATGAACTGTTTGGTTGAAAATTCAACTATTTCGTAGAAAATTTATCTTTTGAGAAAAATTCACATTTTGTGTAGAAAAATTAATTAAAATATGTTTTCGAAGAAAATTCAACTATATTTTTTAACATTTGTCTTTCTGATTTAAAAATCATCTGTTTTAGTAGAAAATTGATCTTTCTTTGATGAAAATGCAACTGTTTGATTAAAAATTAAATAATTGTTTTAAAAAGGCATCCTTTTTGTATGAAAATTCAACTGTTATTATCGAAAATTCGTCTTTTTGGGTTGAAAATTCAAATACCTTCGTAAAAAATTTACTTCTTATTTAAACTGTTTTTTTTTTAATAAGTTTAAAATTTAGAATTTGAAATTTAAAGATTTTTCGGGTTTCAATCGTGTGCGAAACTATGAATGTTGCCGACGTTTCGTGAACATTGCAGTTCACTTCTTCAGGGCTGACCTGAAACTGAAGTTTTAGGTTATGTTGTTCTTATATATGTATTCTATACGATGCCTGTGATTGGCCAGATCGCCCCATGGTGGGGACTAGTTGGACTTGATTGGCCAATCAAGTCTTTTTTAAAACACCCGGGAGGACGGAAAGCCAAATCGGATTGGTATTATATCCATTGTCCCTATTGATGTTATTAGGGTGTTTCAAGATTTCGATTGCTTCTCTATGTTTTCTTGGAAATTTATTGTACATTTTGGCGAATGACGGTTGTTTTGTCAAATAAAATACTATGTCCTGTTTCGATATGATGCTCAGCTACTGCTGATTGTGTTAAATGTTTTAGCCTAACTTTACTCTCATGTTCCTTTACACGTTGACTTACCGCCCTCCCGGTTTCTCCAATATATACTTTACCACAAGAACAAGGGATTTGATATACTCCCGGATCACTGAAAGGTTCCTTTTTATCTTTAGGGTTGTTTAGAAGTTGTCCTATTTTGGCAGGTGGGTTTAGATATAGTTTAGATGTTGTGTTCGTTGAGAATTCTTCCTATTTTTTCCGTGATACCTTGAATGTAGCGTAGGATGGTGGTTGTTTTTCTCTCTCTTTAGTAGGTTGTGTTGACTTGTTTTCTTGAGTGTAGTTTCTTATTGCTTTATTAATTTGTTTGATTGTGTAATCGTTTTGTATTAGGATTTGTTTAACATTTTGTAATTTCTTCTGTAAGTTATCTTTATCTGTTATGGAGACAGCTCTGTATACAAGGGAATTGATGACCGATTGCTTTTGAGATGGGTGGTGGTGGGAGGAGGCATGCAGGTATCTGTTTGTATGCGTGGGTGTTCTGTAAACTTCATGTCCTAATGTTTTTTTTTTTTGCAAATTTTGTTTGAATCACTTTGTTGAAAAATAATTTTTTCGTTGAAGATTCATATTTTTATTTGAAAATTCATCTTTTTGGTTAAAGTTTGACTATTTAGTTGAGAACTGATTTTTTGTAATTGAACATTTAACTGCGTGGGTGAAAGTTAAACTATTCTGTTGAATTTGTTTTTAATGAAGCTTTACCTCTTTGGTTAAAAATTTAACTATTTTGTTGAAAATTAATTTTTTTGCTGAAAATTCCTATTTTACTGGTTGAAAATTCAATGTTTCTACAGAAAATTCGTCTTTTGGCTTTCAGGATCAACAATTCAGGTAAACTTTTTTTTCTTTCATCACTGAGAAATCTGTTTACTTGTTGAAAATTCGTCTTTTTGATTTTGAAATTAATTTTTTTTTCAATTACATTTCATCCTTCTACACGGAAAAAATAAGTTGTCGAATCTTCACTTGACTAGTCAACCATTCTAGGATAGGCCACTTTTTCTTTAGAATCTCGTATAATTTTGATTAAAGAACCGCAGAATTCATCGAAAAAGTGAAAAAAGTCATCGAATTATTGGAAGACAGTCTACGAATATCAGTTTTCGAATTTTTATTCAGCAGATTTTGACAAAGTTCAAGGCACACATTCCATTGTTCATAAAAAGTCCTCTAGTTTCCAAACGATTTGGAATACAATAACTCTAGCACAGAAACGAATAACTGATCTATAAGTTGTCGAAGAATTCGTTGACTGTCTTCTACATATCTATATATTCACAATGTACAGTCACATTGGATGCTCAGGTGAAGTGGTATATGTATCAGTCTGAATGGAGTCGCGGTCAGCGGCAATGGACAAATGAGCGCGGATTTAAATTTGACTTTTCACTGACATTTGTGCAAAATATTCAATGTGTTAAGTTAGCCGTGGGGTCTAGTGGTTAGGGATAAGTTGCGTTCGATAGGTGTTAGGTAGTTCGAATCCCGCCGCAAAATTTCTTTCGATTTTTCATAGGTTCGTGTGTATCTGTAAAAATAAATATAACTTAAGCGTGAGTCTATGTGAATAACAATATAGTAAATATAACCGCGAAATATATATTTTTTCAACTTGGCTATACTGTTTTCTAAAACCTCGTTAGGAGTCATCGAAAGTTTCATTGACTGGCTTCGAAGCATTAGTGTATCAGTGTTTCAAGAACTCTATTCCTCTGGTCTTCACATTTTCATTGAAATAATTTTGTACTTTCGACAACTCTTTCTACTTTTTAAACATTTATCAATCAAGGTTTGTAAGACGATTCTTCCAATTTATGACATACGTTTAACCCTATCCTAGAGTGGTTGACTCAGTCATGCAAAATTTCAACGACTAATTTTTTCCGTGTAGGTTGAACTATCAACTATTAAACTTTTTTGTTACGAATTTTCTTTTAAGGTTGAAAATTGAACTATTTCTTTGAAAATTCAATTGTTTTGTAAAGAATTTCACTTTTTTTGTTTAAAAGAAATAAATTTCAAAATTTTTGATTTGTATATGTATGTTAATGGGATTTGAATGTTAATGGTTAAAGAAAAAAAATTGGTCGAAGAAAAATCATAGAATTTTGAAAATGAAGTTTTCTCCCTGCACAGCACGCATTATCTTAAATACAACTAATTTCCACTAGTTTCAAGTCCCATATCTTATTATTTCTGGAAACCATAAATTATGTAAAACAATGGGAGGGTACAAACATTTTGTGACGGTTCGTTACATGGGGTGGGGGTTGAAGAGTGTCGATTATCCGTTACGTAATTTACGTACGGCCCCTTTCCTAAAACGCATTTTCTCCTTTGCCTGCTTAGTCAAGCTTTGTTTATAAAATACCGGGGCGGACCGATATGAGTTCTCTGAAAGAAAACATTGTGTGGCATTTATATTACGCATATACATTTAGAATTAGGCTAATTATATTTCCTAAAGAAGATTAATAAATTCTATCACTTATATCCAGAAAACAATAACAAAAGAGAGAGAGAGAGCGAGAGAGAAGGAGAGAGAGATGGAGAAGGAGAGAGAGATGGGCAAAAAGAGAGACCGAAAGGCTCCTTTCTGTGGGTGAAGAAAAGCGAGCCTCCGGTCTGTGCCATAAGACACAACGTGTGTGTCACAGGCCTGCGTTACACTATGCAGTCGTGGTTTCATTCGAAGCAGGCGCGACTCCCCATATCGAGGTCTAAGATGTTTACACATCAAAAAGTGCTCGATTATGACAGACTGATCAAAACATTATCGGCCATTTTAGTTTTTAAATATCGGAAATCGGAACGACGGAACACGTGAAGCGCCACAAAAATTCAATAAGTTGGCAACAGATGCGCGCGCATTTCGTCGATGCTGCGTCGACTTATCAAATCCTATTGTGGAGAGACCTTTACGCTAGCGTCAGCAACCGTGGACAGCAGTCGCGCATCCCGTCTCTTGACCTTTCAGGAGGTTGGATTCTATATACTAATTTAACTATAGGTGATATCTTTAGTCAGACACTTTGGTCTCAATCTTGTCTGACTATACGCATGTTTCTCCACTAGGTGGATTATACCTTAGCAGTAACAGTAGTGATGGGATATCGATATCGAAATATCGAAAATATCGATATTCAGAGTCCGATATATCGATATTTCATATCGATATTCAGAAACCGATATATCAAAGTCAATATCGATATTTTTTCATAATTTCGATATCGATATCCCGTCACTATTATGTTACTTGACAGAATGTGCTTTTTAGTTGAAAATATTGCGTGAAAAACCAAACAGAAACTGACATATTTTTCATTCGTTATTTACCTTTGTATACTTTCTAATCTGTATAATGCGAATATTTCTAAAAAATATAAGTCTCAGGACTCAGGGAATACTTGCTCACTTAATCGCATGAAGGGAGCAACTTTAAACAAACTACTGTTTTTGGGGAAAATGGACAACAATTCCTGCTTGAAGAATGTTCCTATTTGAAGGTTGAAGAGTGACCCCCTAGTTTGTTAATATTATATTTATTTTCAGCATATGTATCAGGTGCGGTCCAAAAACTACGTTAGCATTTTGCGGAAGGGGGGGGGGGGTAACTCTAAAAACTAATGTTTCGTAAGATAATTAATCTTCTAAGTTGAAAAATCATCTTTTGGGTTGAAATATTTTGTTGAAAATTCATTTTTCTAAAGATTCATCATTTTAGTTGAAAATTCATCTCTTTACTTCAAAATGTAGCTAATTTGTTGAGAATTATTTTATTTGGTTAACAAATAATTTTTCTTACTAATATTGTAACTATTTCATGTTTGGTTAATCATTGTTTTTTTTTTATTAACAATTGATATTTTCTGATTGAAAATTCATGTATTTTGTTAAAAATTCGCATCCTTTTTGTTGATAATTAATTTTTTTAACTAACAATGAAAATATTTCATTTTTGGTTGGATCTTTTTAGTTGAAAATTTATGTATTTTTATAAAAATTCGTCCTTTTTGGTCGAAAATTAACCTTCTTGGTTGCTGATTTATCATTTTTGATTAAAAATGCATCTATTTGGTTCTAAATTAATATGGTTCTGTTGAAAATTAAGCGATTTGTTAAAAATTCATATTTTTAATTCAAATTCAACTATTTGGTTAAAAATTAAACTATTTTCATGAGAATTTGACTTTTTGGTGGAAAATGAACTTTTTTGTTAAAAAATCATATTTTTGGGATGAAAATTCAAGTTTTTTTGTATATAATTCTTTCTTTTGGTTTTAAAATTTAACAGTTTTCTTGAAATTTGTGTTTTTTTGCTAGAAAATTGATCTTTTTGCTAGAAAGTTCATCTTTTTGGTTGAAAATTTAACTTTTTTGTTCAAAGTTTGTTTTTTTCTTGTGAAAAATGTATTTTTCGTCTGAATATTTCACTATTCTTTTTTTGGTTACAAATTCCATGTATTTTGTTGAAAATGAAATATATATTTTGACTTAAAATCTTACGAATTTATAGTGTTTCATATTGCATTCAATATCGTATTTACATTAATTTCATTTGAAAGAATTTTGTCCTGCATCATTACCCTATTTTCATGAAAAATCACTTTCTGTCGTATGTTTTCATACAGTTCTTGGGCTACATTACTTTTCGGGGAGGAAGGGGGGGGGATTGCCTAAAATTGATAACGTAATTTATGGACAGGCCCTTATATACAATCCCTTTTTTCATAGGAAAACAGTCCTTACATACCAATGGAATTACTTTCACGCAGTTACTGCTCCCCAACGCAAGAGACTTATTTAAAATATAGTAACTGTCTTCTTTAAAAAACACGGGTGCAATTTTTTTCGATTTATTATCTTAAAACTATTAAGCCCAATTTATTTCATTCAATTAGGCGAATCAAAACTCGCTGAAATCAACCAAAGCTATGGAATTTTAAACCAAAGCAACAAATTCCGAAGCTTGTGTTGCAAAAGTTAAAAAAATACAATGCAACGCATAGCAACGCATAATAATTGTAAGTCCTTTATTTTTTAAACAAAAGGTTGTGGTACAAGGTTATAGAAAAAGATATTTTTTTTTTTTTTTACAAATTTACTTTCTGTTGCAGTTGGAATAGAAGAATCAACATACAAAAATTATATAGAACTATTTTGTTACTTCAATAAATTTTCTTTAATAATAATGTGTTTATACTCATTGTAATGAATTATTTATTTGAAATAAAAAATATCGCAAATATCGATATTTTTTATCCGATATATCGATTTTTTCGATATTTAGTTTACGATATATCGATATTTTTCTTTCGATATCCCATCACTAAGTAACAGTAATATGAAATTATGTGATAAATTATTACCTTAATTTAGACATACGTGTGTATTCATATTCCATATAATTAGTTTTGACTTTGCTATTGGATTATTAGGAATATATATACATTTGTATGTTATTCAATATACTTAATTATTTTATAGCGGCGGTGTCTACAATTACATTCTCTTATTAACAGAGCGCACGCTAAGTTATCGGTATTCTCTGAGTTCTTATCCCTTCGTGGTAATACTTCAATTATCTTGGGGACCCTTTCTTATCGCCTGTAGTACAGTTACCATATCCAGGTTCAAACTCAAGGAAGATCGGTAACGCTATGGCTTGTAGTTGACGGAATCAGCCGGAAGGACGTATGATAAGGTAGGCGCGCCAGTTGGGCGTTATAATAAAATTTTCAAATTTCGGGATGTAACAATCTATACAGTCTTGACATAATAGGGTCATCGTCAATTGTTCGTATGCTACGTTTAAGAACATTGGTTTCTCCCAATTCTTCACACGGTATATGAAATTGATTAGCGTATTTAGTGATTAGTTCTATTACGTGTGCTGATTCTTCATTATTTAAATGATCCAACCATAACCATTTTCTTAATTCTTCTATTTTGTCTTGTCCGGAAATGTTAAAGATTATGTACACATGCTCTAGTTTCATATTGTCATGATTTAAAAATGTATCTAATAATTCGTCGGTAGGATTATGTTGATTACTTTCAGTTGGTTTGGAAAAGTTTAAATTTTGATGATTTTGATTAGATTTTTCTCTGGATGTTTCTTTTTCATCAAAGTCTTGCAATTCTACTTTAAGAATTTCGATATTAATTGATTGTACACATGTATTTGCTACCTTTATATAGGCACGACCTTTATTGTTACTAAGAACCGTCTTACCCATAAAGATTCCATCACCGATGGATAGTTGAGGTATATAACCAGTTGTTTTTTCTTTGTTTATTACTTCAACAAAAACATTTGTTATTGATCTACCAGCTATTGTTATATAATCTTGAGATTCGAAAGGGTAATGTTGCTTTTTAATTTCTAGTGGTTTTTCTGCATAATTAATGTTTACTTTGTTACTTTGAAAAAAATCAGTGCCTAAAACTCCATCATGTTCAACTGGTACTTCGTTTGGTATTAAATTCCATGCGGTGTTATATTATTATATATTCCAAATTGGTATTTAAGGTCCAAAAGTATCAAGCTTAACTTGACCCAAAGTAAAAACAGTGTGGTCATTTATTCCGGTGAGTCGTAGTCATTCGTCTTCGTTAATAATCATGTCAGATTTTATCATGCCTATCTTTAGTAAATTTGGCCCTGCACCTGTATCTATCATCATTGTGGCAGGGTATCTAAGTCCTCTAGTAATTATTTTTATATAAGGTATTGTACTCCTCACACTTAAATGACATTTTTCTATTCTTATCTCATCTTGTAAATTATTTTTATTAATTATAACGGGTGCACTTAATTTTTGCCTGCGTCTCCTTCGGGAACCTTGCCAAAGGAGAGAGTTCTAGTTTCCCTGGTTTAGTGGCTGATTCTGAATTTGTTGCGAAGCGTTATTGTTCATTCTTGCCCTACAATCTTTTTGTTGTGAAAAACGATTTCCCGTCCATGATCGGCCCTGGGATACGCGAGAATCACACGGTCGATCTCGCGGTTGAGTCTGAAATTGATTTTGTCGACGTTGATATTGGTCCTGATTTTGTCGATTTTGGAATGGATATTGTTGCCGTTGGTATTGACCTTGATTTGGTGGATACGTTTGTTCGTTTTCAAATTCCCTTGATTTTTGTGGATTCCACTGCCGGTTTTGAAATTGATTCTGTGTTCGCCCACCATAATTTTTATCTCGTAAAAAATACTGGGGGTACTGTAATTTGTGATTGCTCTCTGATTGAATGGATTTTGTGGTTTATTTATTTGGAAACATGATGACGCGGTTAGCCTTCTTCTTCCACAAAATTGACATATTTTACAACTTCTTCTTGCGCGATATAAATTTTATGATTTTTGCGAATTTCCTACTGTTGCCTGTATATGACTCTAACTACCTTTGCGATGTTTTAATCGGGTTTCCTTTCCTTAATTCAGCTCTTCCTGCTTCCCCGATTCTTATCTCTAATTCTGGCCTTGAACCGCGAGTAAAACATTCGACTACTGTTCTTTCTAAACCCTTTTTAAAGTTTTCGTCAAGCGTATTTTTATTGCTAATTTTATGTGCAACAAAAATTCTCTCTGCGGCTTCCATAATTCTGGAAGCGTATGATAATACGTTCTCGTTTTCCCACATAAACATTGCTCCTAACTCCCCTTGCAATTGATAAACGGACTTTGCCGGTGCATATAGTGCTTTTAATCTTTCGATTAGCCCATCAACTGTAATATAAGTATTCCCATAAATTCCTTTCCTTGCCTCTCCAATAATATTACTACGAACTAATTTAACGAGATTTTCTTCAATTAATGGGTTGTTTGGAAGCATTTCCTTTGCTTCTTCACATCCCTCAATAAATATTGAAAGGCGGAGGTTTTCCCCGTCAAAAGTCTGTACAATTACTAAAGCATCGCGGATGGAAACATTTTGATTAGTTAGAATTGACATTTTGGGGGGTGTTTGATTATTGTCAAAAATAGCTGATGATGTTGTTTGAAGCAACTCAGATTTTACACTTATAGGAGGTTCACTGGTTTTTAATTTGTTATCGTCTGAAATTCCTGGGAGAATACTAGTAATATTGTTCTGATTATTAGATGAAACTTCGTTATCGTAAGTTACAGTTAAATCACTTGCTATTTCAATAACTGGGTCATTGTTTAGATTAACAGGTGAAGTTAATTGCTTTTGAACGTGACAATTGGGATTTTCGATTGTATTCAGACAAGAATTCTCAGCTTCATTATGAAAGTAACTACTATGAGGAGAGCTTACAGTTTCATTGGTACTTTCTTCAGGATTCTGATCAGTACTATTAGATTCAGAATTTACATGCTCTTGAGAAGATTTTTGTGAGAGCTAAATATATTTTCTTCAGTTATTGTGTCGCTTAAATTAGATTCAATTAATTCGTCACTGCTTGAATCAGATTTTTGTCTTGAATTTACCACAGGGCTATGCAGAACTTTTGGTTTTGAAGAATCGCTAATTTTATATGAAATTGCTTTTCTTAGTTTCTTTTTTAATTTCTTGGTTTTCCAGTAGGGTCCCTAAGACGGGACACCATGAATATTTTTGTACAAAAGCAATATAGTCATCACTTACGCATGCGAATACGTGTTCAGCAAAATTCTGGTTATTTTGAAGGTGTTTTTTCCTGCACTGGAAGTAAATTAACAAAAACAGAAAGGAAAAATTATTTTCGTACGTTAGAGAACGAACTTTCACCTGTTTTAGAAGTTGCGATTTAATAACTTCTAATGATTTAAAGGAGTAAGTTATGTTTTTGTTTGATAGATAATTTTGTAAACTTTGCAACTGATACTTACGTTTTATTAATTCTCATGCTATTTGATTAAAATATTTAAAAAAATGTGATCATGCGAAATTCATAAAACGGGCCCCGGTTAGGCTAGAGAACTGTAGGTAAAAGGGAAATCTGCTTTCCTTGTGAGTTTCCGATGGTCTCAATGGTAATGACCTAACCTCTTTCTTGCTTTTACATCATGAATAAGAAATTTTTTAAACTACAGTCAAACCTCGTTTATCGGGACGCCCTCGAAATGTAAACACCTCGTTTATCGGGATTCGGAGGGGTCTCCCACTACTACCCCCAGCCTCGAGACGGGTTGCCATGACACCTTGCTGTGTTGTTATTTACGGGTTATGTCAGGTTTGATCGCAAATGATCAAAAAAAATTTTAAATTCTCGCTACTCCCACCACGCTCTCACCTTACCCCACTTCAAGTGCTTATGTATAAGAAGCGGTGGTTGGAAGGGGAACAATATGTCCCGATAAACGAGGTTGCAAGATCCCGATAAGTGAAGATCACGATAAATGAGTGTCCTGATAAACGAGGTTTGACTGTATGTCGCTTTTTCGATTTATATCAGTAAATTCTGGATCTAAGATGAATAATATTCGAAATTTTATAACTTTTCATAAATATTTAGTCCTTGAATTTCTTTTACACTTATTTTCTGTTAGAACTTATTTGACGCTTATTTTACGCTTTATAAGGTATTTTACGTAACTAATATGTCATCAACGTAAACATTATGTTTAAACAATACGCTGCGAATAAAATTCATCAATATCTAATGTTTAATTACATAGCTTTTTTTATTCTAAAAAGGGGCCCGTCTTAGGATACCGGGTTGCCTCAGACGAGACAAATACATATTTTTTTCAACATCGAAGTTCATTGCCTTTTAAACATTTTTTGAACTTTTAAGTGTGTGAACTTTGTAAATAAAACATCAAACTATGATGCCAATAATCGCTTTTGCTTCTAAAGTTCCTTAAAATCGAAAATTTTAGGAAAATATGGAAGGGGGCTCGTCTTAGGCAACTTTCCCCTACTTTTTTAATTAAATCTGGGTTATTTTTAGTTTGAGAATGAGTTACACATTGGGTTTTATCATTGGGATCTGGGTCAGACATTTATCACATAATGTATACATATGTGGAAAAAGTAAAATAAATATGTCTATAGGAATTAGTGACATTTTTGCAAAATAACAATTTTATATACAATGTACTTTTGAAGATATTTAAATAAGATAATGAAGGAATTGGAAATGTATATACATATATTTTTGGAAAAATGTCACTTTGTGTCACAATATAATATGGTGAATGGAAGTAGTCATAAATGGTATTGCATGGATATATCAGTACAGAAAATGATGTTGGTCAACTCCCTACCCCTTTTCAACACCTCGTGGGGGGTGAAAAGGCCCCCTGTGACTGATTACAGAAAAATTAATTCGGTCAAACCCCTACCCCTTTCCAATGTATCGTGGGGGCGAAAACGCACCCCTGTGACCGGTTACAGAAATAATATTGGTCAAACCCCCACCCCTTTCCAATGCCTCGTGGGTGGTGGAAACGCACCCCTGTGACTTGTTACAGAAATAATGTTGCTCAAACCCTTGTCCCTTTCCAACGTCTCGTGGGGGGCAGGAAGGCTCCATTGTGACTGATAACAGAAATAATGTTGGTCAAACTCCTACCCCTTTCCAAGCGTCTCGTGGGGGGCATTAATGCTCCCCTGTGGGTGCCTACAGGAGTATAATGTTGCTCAAACCCTTGTCCCTTTCCAACTTCTCGTGGGGGGCAGGAAGGCTCCCATGTGACTGTTAACAGAAATAATATTGGTCAACTCCATACCCCTTCCCAATGTCTCGTATGGGGCGGAAAGTCAAGCCTGAGACTGATTACAGAAATGATGTTGGTTAAACCATCACCCCTTTCCAACGCCTCGCTGGAGCGGAAAGGCCCCTCTGTGACTAGTTACAGACATCATGTTGATCAATCCCCTACCCCTTTCCAAACTCTCATAGGGGGCGGAAACGCACCCCTGTGGCTGGTTACAGAAATAATGTTGGTAAAACCCCTACCCCTTTCAACGTCTCGCGGGGAGCGGATGGGCAAGCCTCTGACTGGTTAAAGAAGTAATGTTGATCAAACCCCTACCCCTTTCCATCGTCTCGTGGGGGGCGGAA
>CAKNXH010056652.1:0-23192 GCA_932178445.1 Andricus quercusramuli
AAAAAAAAAAAAAAAAAAACCGAAGCAGATTAATTTTAAAGCAAAAATTTATATTTCCATGCAAGAAATATTGAATATTCAACAAGGAATACGAATTATCGAAAAAAGGTTCATTAAAAAAAAGGGTTCATTTTCAACCAAATAGTTGAATTTTTAATCCGAAAAGATAAATTTTTAACCAAGAGGATAGTTTTTTTACAAAATTGTATCATTAATTTGTCAACTAACAACAAATATAGATTTTTCAGTCACGAATGAAAATGATTTTTAACAAAATTGTTAGGTTTTTAAACCTGAAAGACAAATTTTTTACCAAAATAGTTGAATCTTCAACCAATAACCAAAGCAGATTAATTTTGAAACAAACATTTTTATTTATTTATTTTTTTTTATTTTTTTTATTTTTAAACAAAATATATTAAATTTTAATCAACAATACGAATGTTCAGAAAAAAGGTTAATTTGCAAAGAGAGATTAATTTTCAACCAAATAGTTGAATTTTTGATCCAAAAAGACGAGTTATTAACGAAATAGTTGAATCTTAAATAAAAAATCAAAACAGAATAATTTCGAACATTAAATTATTCCTATCCACAAAAAATATTTATTTTCAAACCAAAAAGACGGATGTCAAAAAAATATTAATTTTGAAAAAAATTTCGGAATGTTTTGTCGAACAAGATGAATTTTCAGTTAGAGGAGAGGTTTTTCACAAAATTGTGAAATTTATTTTCCAATCAGTTTTCCAAATATAAAAGACGAATTTTCACAAAAATAGTTCAATCTTCAACCAAACGCCATAGCAGATTAATTTTAAACCAAAGTATTTTCAACCAAAAATTATTGAGTTTCAAATCAAAAATAAGAATTTTCAAAAAAAGGTTATTTAAAAAAAAAGAGGTATATTATTTTTGAAATCCAAAAAAAGCATATTGTACAAAAATTTGATTTTGTTGTGAAACTTTAAAATAAATTTTGCAAAATCGAAAATTTTCGAGCCCATTAAAAAAAATCAACAAAAAATATAAAAATTGAATCCCCAAAAAAAAAATTTAATATAAATAAAAAACACTGATTTATGCAAAATTGCGAACTTTAGTTGATACTTTACCTAAAAAAGATTTTAATTTTTAAATCCGAAACAGTTGAATTCATGAAAAATACGAATTTTCAACAAAATTATTGAATTTTTGAAAAAGTCAAATCTTCAATTAAAGTTAATTATCAATCAACCAAATATTTGTATTTTAAGCTTAGGAATATTTAATAAAATAGTGTAATTTTAGACTAAAAAGGAGCATTTCCTTGCCAAAAGAGATAAATTTTTAAAACATAAATTCGAATTTTTAACATTATAAATTTTTCAACCGAAGGGATGAAGTTATAACAAAATTGTTAAATCTCTAAAAAAACTAAGGAATTTTTTCTACTTTCTTAAAATTTATTTATTTATCAAAAAACAAAAAAAGAATTTTCAATCACACAAAAAAAGGAATTTTTAACCAAACTGTTAAGTTTTCTAAATAAAAGTTTATATTCAACCAAAAAGGATAGCTCCTTACGAAAAATTTTGTAAATAATTTGTCAACTAACAAAAAAAAAATTAAATTGAAAAATAATTCTACATACCTGCATTTTTACATTCAGCAGTTCGACACACCTTGCTGCTGCCCTTGCTCTCCGTGCGGCTACCCTTGCTCTCCGTGCTCACCTTGCTAATATCTCGTCTCGCAGATGCAGCGTCGAGGATTCCCCACTGATGCAAAACGCAAAAAATAAAGAGAATGAAAATTCGGAATTTTATCATTTTTTTCGAAATTTATGATTTTTCTTAAACTGGCGATAATCGGTGATGGAGAATTTTTGTTGTCCTTCCTGCTCTTTATATACAAATCTGTGTGTAAAGAGTAGGAGAAAAATTTACCTCCACCCATACGACATCCTACGATAGATAACACTTGTGTCAACAGTGATAGTTGAATTTTTAAGTCAGACATTTTTTCCAAGTCAAAAATCGTATAATAGCTATTTCCTTATTTTGAAATATGTACTTTTTTGGAAGTGTCAGATGAAAATTTTTTTTTATGGAAATTAATTTAACAGAAAATTTAAATATTCCATTAGTATTTCAAAATTTATATTTTTTAGCTGAAAATTCTTTTTTTTATTGAAATTGATAAATTCAACGGCAAATGTAACTATTATATTGATAGATCAAAATTGATATATCCTCAGTTGATTTTTTAAAAATTAAAATTAATTAATTTGAAAGAGAATTAAACCAATCAATTGATGTTTGAAAATCGATGTTCCTCAGTTGAAAAATCTTTTTTTTCCAATTTAAAATTATCAATTTAACATAAAGCTTAACTATTTTATTTATTGTTGAAAAATTAATTAATTCAAGAGGAAATTAAAGTAATCCTTCAGTGTTAGAAAATTTATATTCCTTAGTTGAAAATTCTTTTTTCTTAAAATTGAAATCATCAATTCAACAGAAAGTTTGACTGTTTCCAGAATTGTTGAAAATTTATGTTTTTTAGCTGAAGATTCTTTTTTCATAAATTAAAATAAATTAATTTAACAGAAAGTTCAAATATTCCATTAATGGTTGAAAATTTATATTTCTTAGTTGAAAATTTCTCTTTATTGTACAAAGTTGAACTACTTTGTTAAAAATAAATTTGTTCAAAATGAAAATTTATCATTTCAGTTGAGAATTTATTTCTTTTGTTAAATTCAAAGGTTTTTTTTTATTATATATATTTTTTCTCAAATATCAAGTATTAAATTTTTTGTCTAAAATTCTTTTTTTCTCAATGAAAATCCTCAAATTTAACAGAAAATGTTAAAAATTAACATTTAAAAAAAAATTAAAATTATTGAATTTAACAGAAAGTTCAACAATTTCATCATTGGTTAAAAATTAATATTTCTCAGTTGAAAATTCTTTTCTTTTTTAACATAATTAATTAAATTAACAGAAAAATTAATTATCTTATTAGTGTTTGAAGATTGATATTTTTCAGATGAAGATTGTTTTTTTGTTTATTTCAATTATTTAATTTAACAGAAAATTGAAAGGTTCCATCAGTGTTTGAAATTTGATATTTGGTCATTGGAAATTCTTTTTTTTTTATCAAAATTAATTAATTTAACAGAAAGTTCAACTGTTTAATTATTGGTTGGCAATTAATATTTCTTATTTAAAAATTCTTTTTTTGTTCAATTTCAGAACACATTGTAACACTTATGGTAAAACCAAAATATTGAGGTTTCGTTTCTGAATTAAATTTCGAATCATTTTTTATTTAGAAATAAGATTCTTGATTTCATCTGTATGTTGCAATAAAATCAAATGAAAGTTTATTTCAAGGTTTGCTTAAATAATTTGATTCTTCTCGTCTGAACGTCACACCATCAAAGATTAAAAACGATTGTTTACAGTATTTTTTAAATTAAACATTGAAGCGATAAAAATGTTGTAACATTTTTTCACGTCGATTTTCTTGAGCAATATTATTTCAACTAAGAAAACAAATTTTCGGCCTTGGATAATATGAATAAATATTCAGTTACAGAAATTATTTTTTTAACGAAAAACAATTTTTTTCAATCAAGTGATTTAATTTTTGACCAAAGCAAATAAAATAAAATTCTAAGCAGATAGTAATTTTCGTTGACAAACGTAAATTTTTAACCAAATATTTTATTTTTCAACAAATAATATAAATTTTCAATCAAAAATAAAATAGTTATAGATCCATTTTTGAAAATTCATATCGAGCCAGAAAAAATGTCTTTTGAACAAAATAGTTGAATTTTCAAATATAAAATAAATATATTTCACTACGAATAATGTAGTTGAATTTTCAATTGAAAAAATTAATTTTTACGCAAAACAAATTAGAAATTTCAAAGGGAAGAATTTTTGTGAAAAAGAAATGCAAATCTTTAGCCAAATATTTTAATTTTTTACTGAAAAGGGTAGATTTTCCATAAAGAAAATACTTAGGCTTTCATTTCTAAATCAAACAAAAAATGAGGAATTTGAATCATAAGTCTTCAATCAGAAAAATAAATTGTTTAACAAAAGAGTTAAACTTTCAACTAATTAGTTGAATTTCCATTCCAAAAGATGAACTTCCAACCATGAATCTTAATTTACAAAAAAAAATTAATTTTAAACAAAATTCAACCAAATATTGAAATTTTCAACTAAACAATATCAATTTTTAATCAAAAATAGAATAATTAGTTTTTCAATTAAAAAAGTTAATTTTCAATATAAACACACAATTTTTCAATCAAACAGGAGCAGTTCCATTCTTAACTTTAAAAAATTCATATTGAGCCAAAAAAAACAACGAATTTAAAGAAAATTATTATTCAAAGAAACAAAAAAGCAAAACTAATTTTCAAATAAATAGTTAAATTTTCAACAAAAAAGATCAATTTTCAACTAAGAAAGATAAATTTTCGGCTAAAAAAATAATTTCCAAACGAACAGAAAACGAGTATAATAAAATATTTATTTTATTTCTAGGATGATTTTTGATGGAACAACAAACTATATATTTAATTAATTTTTTTTTTAATAAGCATGAAATTTCTTTGAATAAAATGTTATGCATTTGAAAATTCCATCCTTGTATTAAAATAAACTATTCATTTAATCATCCCAGGTTTTTTTTGGTGAATATTTCAGCTTTTTTGGTTAACAATTCCTTAGAAAATACAACCATTTCTTCGAAAATGAAGCAACTTTGTTGAACCATAATTTTTTCAATTCAAGATTCATCACTATAGGCGAAAATTTATTTCTCTGGTTTGAAATTAAAAAAATCTGTTAAAAAAAAATTTCTTATTTGAATGTTAATTTTTTGAAATGAAAATTTAGGTATTCCATTTTTGGTTGAATATTTATATTCCTTAGTGGATAATTCTTCTTTTTGGATTGAATATTCAATTATTTGATTGATTTTTTTCTCGAAAAAAAAATTCGATTCTTAAAAATTCATCTATTTTGTTGAAAATTCGTCTTTTTGGATTGAAAATCTAAGAATTTGGTTGATTTTTGTTTCTTTCTTGACTACAAATTTTTGTTTCGTGGAATATTCAACAATTTTTTTTAGAAATTCGCCTTTTTCGAGAAATTTGTTATATTTTGTGAAAAATGCAACTGTCTGGCTAAAAGTGAATCTGTTTCAGTTAAAAATTATCTTTATTGTTTAAAAACTTCTTTTGTGGTTGAGAAATATTTTCTTTAATCAAAAATGTTACTATTCAGTTTTGTTTGAAAATTTAATTAACTTTGTTGAAAATTACACTTTTTTGTCAAACATTCACTTGTTTTCTGGAAAATTGGTATTTTTTTGTTCAAAAATTCAAAAAATTGATTTTTTTTCTCAAACAAAAAATTTTTTGGCTTGAAAATTTAACACTTTTATTTGAAAATCTATCTTTTTGGTTTGAAAAATTCTCTAATTATGTATGAATTTTTTGATGTTGTGAGAATTGTAACTTTCTGGTTGCAAAAATTCAACAATTAGCTGAAAATTCAACTACTTTGTTAAGCATTAATTTTTCTAGTAGAAAGGTCATCATTTTAGTAGAACATTAATTTTTTTGGTTGACAATGCAACTGTTTTGTTAAAAATTTTTTTTGTTGAAAGTGAAGTTTCTCTACTAAAAATTAAACCATGCCATTTTTGATTGAAAATTAATCTTTTTTTATCTAAAAATTGGTTGAAAATTAAAGAACTATCACGCTTAATATGTAGTTCAATTTTCAAATGAAAAATATTCATTTCTAACCATAATTGGAATAGAATGTTTTGCGAATATCTTTCTAAAGTTTTTGAATTTAAAATAAAATTATTCCTCTTTTCATTAAGACTTTTTTTTAATAACATTGAACTATTTGGTTGAACATTTTTTTTTCCTTTTTGTTTACCATTGATTTTACAAACTGCAAACCCAACTATTCAATTGTTTCCAACAAATTAGCCTTCTCAGTTGAAATATAAAATACTTTGTTGAAGATTTGCATTTTTCATTTGAAAATTCATGTATTTGGTTAAAAATTTGTCTCTTTCATCTCGCTAAAAATCTAAGTATTTGTTTGAAAATTCGTTTTTTTTTGTTTGGTCATTCATTTATTAACTTAAAATTCAATTATGTAATTTTTCGATAAACATTTATCTTTCTTAGTTAAAGTTATTGCATTTTTCAATTAAAATTGACCTCTTTCCAATGAAAATTCAAATACTTTGTAGAAAAATCCACTCCTCTTTGGGTATCAGTTTTCGTTCTTGTTGAAAATTGATTTTTGTAACTGAAAAATGGAATGGTTCATTTTTTGTTGAAAACTGACATTTTTCAGTCAAAGAGAAAAATCTTTAGTTGAAGGTACGAAAATGAATTCAATGGTGGTTTTTCACAAGTGACAATTCTGTACTCACATTACCAAATTACTTCAATTAAAGCTCATTCAACGCAGAATTTAAGAACCTTGCCAACGGTTTTTTAAAAATATTTTATCTTTATTTTGAATGAAGCTATCTCTATTTAGACATTCGTTTTTTCCTTTGGTTCATTATGAATTTTTTCAATTGAAAATGGTAATGTTCGATTGAAAATATGTTGAAAATTAACTTTTTCAACTGAAAAACTAACTATTCCATTTTATGTGATTTAAAGTAATTAATTTTTTTCTCCTTCTAATGAAATTCAATTGAATAATGTTCTTTCAGGGAAGATCTTTTTTCTTAAGAAAAGTAATGTCACTATGTGATTGGAGGTGACGCACTGCATTTAGAAGTTTCACCATATTTCTTTCTTATTGGATCTATAAAGCTAAAGATGTTGAGCAATTGCGTCCTTTTATTAAACTTCCTAATTGTCACTTTCAATAAAATAGATCATTTTTTAAACAGAAACATGAATCATCAACCAAGAAGATTAATTTTCTACAGAAGGAGAAAACAATATTTCAAAAAATACAAGAATTATCAAAAAAGTACATGAATTTCGAACATAGTTGTTGAATTTTTAACTGGAAAAATATAGATTTTCAATGAATTTGCAGAAGATTCATCAAATTCTTCTGGTTCGAGAAAATATTCCCACAGGTTCTACTTTCTGACTATTTTCCACACTTTTGACAACGAGGGTTGTCTCCAAACCTCAGTCTTGTCAAGTATTTTTCTTCAGTTGACAGTGTCCAGTTAGCATCCCCACTACGACATTAATCTTCCTTCTTTCCATGTTGATAATCCTCGTAAAGATGATAAAGGTAACTCCAGACCAGTCTGGAATTAAACTTTTTAGATGTATAGGCTGACAGAACAAATGTAAATGTGTTGGTCTGTATAGGTCCGCTCAAAAATTTCCTTCCAGGCAAGCTTTATTAGCTATTATTTCAACCTAGACAACTTCAAGGAATGTGCCCGATGCTCTCATTATCTCAAGCCGGGGCTTATTCCCATAGATTCCAGCCCCTGTTCCCAAAAAGTGTTCAGAGCCGTCTGTGTACAAAACGAGACTTCCTGGTGCGAATGATTCTTCCCTTCTCCCTTCATGTGGCCATTCTTCCAGTTTAGGGACGATAACCTTGGAGGGTTTCATGAAGGATAATTTCCTCAACATAACATCAGTTTGCATATCGAGAATATTATCCTTGCATACGATGCGTTTACTGATATCATGATTATCATGTAGAACTGTCCCCTCCACATCACTAAGGTCACTGCCTAATGGGAGTCTATAGACTTCTTCTGCCAATATCCTTCATACGAAAAGGTCTTCGCAGCACAGAAAACTCTTTCACAGCTTTTCATTTGTTTAACAGTACTGATTAGTTCAGTCCTTGGCAACCAGATGGTTGATGCGTACGCTATTATGAGTCTGATTGTCATTGTCAGGAAGCTTCTTTCTTCTTCTGACATTCAATAGCTAAGTCTTGTCTGGGTTAACAGACAATAAACGATCCCTGTACAATTGCTCGACAATGTTGAGCGTTGACTGCATGAGTTCTAGTAAGTGGCTTCTCGCTTTCCTGCCACCAGGATTGCCAGTTCATCTACATAGCCTTGAGTGTAAAAACACGATTTGTTAAAGACACTAATGAAATCATCAATGATAAGCGCTCACTGGGTGGATGGAAGAACTTTTCCGTGCGGGCATCCCCTTGAAACGTTAGCCTTTACTTTGTCACCATCTAGCAAAGCATGTACAGCTTTTATTTCCAAAATAGAGTGCATCGACATGCTACTAGCATCAGTGACATTGTATGTTTTAGCAT
The DNA here is from genome assembly GCA_932178445.1 of Andricus quercusramuli. Taxonomy (NCBI): domain Eukaryota; kingdom Metazoa; phylum Arthropoda; class Insecta; order Hymenoptera; family Cynipidae; genus Andricus; species Andricus quercusramuli. Next base: position 8,307 of record CAKNXH010056652.1, read on the forward strand.
GACCGTATATGGATTCAGTTGCGGTATTACTGCCGCTTTGTTTATACCTCTCCGTAGGACGTCGACAGCAAATTCTATTTGCACGATAGACTTGATTCTATAACAGATTCATGAAAACAAATCTAATTCTTTTATTAGACCGTCAATATTGTTATATTTGAATGAATTTCCTTAGGTTTCACGGCTTATTTGTTAATAAAAATCCACTTAGTTGACGTTTTGTTTTAATAAAAAAAATCATCATTTCATGCTACGTATGTTTCAACATTACTGTGTGTCATTTTCAAGCAAACCTACATTCAAATTAAATATATATATATATATGTATACAATTGTATAAATCTATAGACCAAACAACCTAATTCTGTCCAGTATAGTGCCCAAAAAACTGTTCATGATTCTCCCAATGAGTATCCCAGCCTGTTGCTTTAGGGTTTCTATACCTTTCAATCGCAGATCTATCAGCTGTCAAGGAGAAGCATATCTGTCTATGATCCGATAATGACGTATCCAATGTTAAATACCATCCCTTAAACACTTTGCTAATACTTATGTACCTTGCGACATCCACATCTCATGTAGATAGATTTATTGACCAGATTCAACAGAGTAGAATCAATAGTTAGAAGGTAATCTAATAAAGAGTCATCTTTACGGTTGGTGTCCTTACTAGCCGAAATCAAATGCTGTATGTCAGCATCACATTCGATGAGCAATGGTCATCCATTAACGCAGGAGTATTCCACTAGATTTCCCCTCTCCTGAGATGGTTGGTCCTGGTAGTTAAACAATAGGTAGCTGATAAAATCACCATAGGTTGGCTCCTGCCTCCTGCTTGATCTTTATCGCCACCAAGCCTCCAAAGAAAAACATAATCATCCAACAAATCTATGATAAAATTGAGAAAAACATTCTTGATATTCACAATTTTGAGTTGAAGACATTTCAACCGAATCGTAATTGAAGTTTTTTAAAAATCTTGCCTCATTAAAGAAAACACGAAAAAATTTATCAGATATTTCAGTAGAAAATTGTCTTTATTCATTCATATGCACAAAGGTAGCTTAAGGAAATATTACATTAGTAGGTTAGCTTTACAGTAAAATAACCATTTCGAGAAAGGATTTACCATACATTGCATTAACAGATTTTACATTTTTTACTTATACTACATCTTGGCGGCTGCGCCCGACCTTCGAAATGAATTTCTGCACTAGTATTCACCTACAATGTTTTTCATTTGTAGTACACAAGGAAAATCGCAGCAAAACCCGTGTATAGTACAGTGGAAATCAGTGGATCCATCGCGAAGGATAGTATCGGATCACTTACCGGATTACCTAAGAAAAATTAACCTTGACTTTGAAAGGTGTGAGCGCTGATCAGAATATAGATAAAATTTTGTTTGAAGAATTGGTTGAAAGTTTTTTAAATTTTGCATTATATGACTTCTCGTTGAAGTTATTTAGCATTGTTTGCATTGCATTATCACGATTACTTTTAATTATCAAAGCTAATTTTTAATACCTCGCCCGATTAATGGTCCGATACCATCCTTCTAATTGTCTGACACCATTTCCCGTTGTTTCTAGGTCTACCATTCGGAACACTTTTTAATCGGATTCATTTTGGAACCAACCTTACAATTAAAGTCTTTTGCAAATTCTGCTCTGTTAGCAAACAGACCCGTGACTCTGAATTCTGATGGAGTACTGAATTCATCCATTGTTGGGAATGAGTTGTCCGGATTGGCATTTTTCAGAAACTCTGGGGTATACTTGGCACATTGCGTGACAGCTGCTTGAATCCAGAAAAGCTGTGATGGGGAATACTCTAGTCCAGGCAATGTTGGTTCGGGGCCGTGACTCTTCACCCAATTTTGATAGGCTAGGTACGACATTTTCACTCCTCCGTTGTCTGCAATGTTTTTCAGTGTGGTTCTATTCCCAGTGACCTGATATTTTTCAAACATTTGTTATTATGATTAATTGATCTTCCGTTTTCATTTAAAAAATGATTTATTTCCTAATTTTTTGTATATTTTTTCAAAAATCTAAGAATGTTCAAGAATTTCAAGTAAGAAGTTCAAGTTCAAGTAAATTTTGTAAAGGATTTAAATAGCAAACAAGAGAGTTCATGAACAATTTAAAATCTTTGTGAATATTGAAGAGAATATTCAAAATTTTCAAGCTTTTCAAAATTTTCAGATAACTTTATACGATTTAAGAGACTTTTTTAGAAATCCTCATATATACTTACTTTGAAGCCACCGTCTTTGTAAGTATAACTTGCGTACTGCTGTTTGATGCAAGCAGATTTTTGAAGATATCTTTTGTTTGTTTCTGGAGTCCACCAGTCCTTAGGGTCTCCATTTTTATCAGAATGTCTACCATTGTCATCGATGGCTCTAGTGATCTGATTGGCAATATTAAACGCACCAAGCCCAGCAAAGTTCAAATACTGTGGCCTATTCTCATTGAAGAAAATATCTTGTAGAATTCCGGCAGGGATAACTGAAAAATTAGAATTTATATTGATATATGTAGACTTATTTTGTTTCAATTAGTGCTCGATTTTTTTCGGAAATATTTTTATCTATATTCTCGACGGGGCCTTTCAAAATTGGGGCTTATTTTCACTGGGCCAGCTGGTTAGCTCAAAACAAGTTTTTTTCTAGACAAATTAGTCTACAGGTTTGCATTTTCATCTATACCTTTAACCTAACAACAAAGTTAATATTCAAATATTTCTCTTATATACGGACCTATTCATTTATAAATACTTATATTTATGTGAAAAATTGTGAAGTCCAATGATAATACTTGTTTAAATTTAACTTCTTCTTTCACATTCAGCAATATGTTCGAATGTTTTTTTTCACGACCTCGTTTTTTACATTCTTGTTCATAAGAGTGTAATGTAATCATCAACATTTTTTACTTCTAGTTTTTAATAGATCTTTATGTTTCGGCACACACTAAAACTTGGGGTATCAAATTGCTGCAGCTATTTTGATCTAAAATTTCAACTCAATATGATTCGCTTTAGAGGATCAATGAAAATTAAGGAAAACAACTTCAAGGCTTATCAGCTTCATTATACAAAATAGAATGGCAGTTTACGATTTTCGAAAAACATTACTTTCTGCCAAATTCAAGTTATGAAAATAGATAATCGATCCTAGATCGAGATTTTCCGACATTTATAAACAAACCTCCACAACCTCAGTTATCATAAATTTGAATAAACGGAGCTAAGTAGATGATTCTTCTTTAAATTGATTAACAATTGAATTTTAAACGAGCATCATCAATTGCTCTATATTCAAGTATGAGGTTTGAATAATTTTATAATGTTTCCAGTAATTGAAACTTTTTGACAGATGATTGATCTCGGAATTTGAATCAAGTTGATCATTAATATAGGTATCAAAACGTTACATCCTTTTGATCCATTTGCCGCATCTTGATACCTGTTAGTTTTGTGTGTTCTAGTTTTTAACAAATCTTTACGTTTCGGCACTCAAAGAGTCCAAAATTCATGAAATTTTGTTGGTCTCTGTCTGTATGTCTGTCTGGAAACCTGAATTTGGTAGCCACTCTAACTTGTGAGTTGTAGGATGAATAAAATAGACCTACCAATGATGTTCGAGTTGTCATCATAGTCAGTGCTTGGATCAAAAGTGTTAGGATGCATTATCAAATCCTCATCTGATTTTTTGGGAGGCGTCCTCAAGTGACTGAAAAATTTATTCGTCTCGAAGAGGTTCATGTTTAAATATGCTTGAAGGTAATCATTCGGGGGTATTTCCAAATTCTTGTAGTATGCCTCAATGAACTTGTCATCTGAAAGTTGATCCAAAGATCCAATAGAGTTTTTGATAGATTTGAGTTTATCCAAAGCAATCGTTCTTGTTTTTTCGTCCATCCAGTCGAGCTGAAAGAAAATTAAGAGTAAGTAGGGGTAAGAGTAAGTAGGGGTAAGAGTAACTAGTCCAAATTTGAGCTATTTTACAATTAACATTTCATATGAAACAAATGAAGAATCTCACCTCTTTTAGAGATTTCTTCAACTGTTCTTCAAGAGCGTCTGTTAATTCTTCTACATTTTTCTTAGATTTTGGGTTAAAGTTTTTCCGGATATATAGAGCACCAGTACTAATTCCTAGCATAGTAGTTGTATATTCGAGGCACATCATACTTCTATCTCCAATATCAGCTGCATCGCGACCAAAGCGTGCAGTTGTATACTTCAAGAAGGGTTTCATCAATGCTTTATTTAAATGCGGTGTAGCTTCTTGGACCACCGACAAAAAAAAGTAATTGGCTAGCACTCTTTTTGATGGTGGCTGCTTCATTAAATTGTTGAATTTTTCGAAAAAATCAGGATGGTACAGTAATATCGTTTCAGCGTCACCGATTACTACTTTCGGTTTCAGAAATTTCTTGAAGTACTCCTTCCAGGGAACAATCGGATATTTTGATGTCAGCTCCTTCACTGTCATTCTCTTAGTGGGAACATCCACCGACATGTCAGCTCCTAAACTCTTGGTGATCTAGGGTTTCAAGATATTTCAGAGTAAGATTTTTTTTTCAAATATTAATTAAAAATTAAAATATTTCACTATGCTATCATACAATTAAGAGGATTAAGTAGCTAAGGACATGACTGTTTCGAAAAATTGGCAACTGACAGGTTTTGATCAAATTTTGGTATCAAATCATGATATCATAATTTAAATAATACTCACAGCGCTGAACTTAATCATGAAATCAAGAACATCCTTGCATTCTTTTTCAGCTATGGATCGCTTTACACCAAAAACAACAGCAATGTCGACCATATATTCGTAGAAGGCTTTGACTGTCTTGTCATTAGGTCCTTTCGCAAATTCTTCCTGCTCAAGAGCGAGAAATGGTTGGTCGATCTAAAAAAGTAATTTTCAAAATGAAAATGTTGAATCTTAACCCCAATTTTTCATTTTTTCTCTGATAGTAATTACGCACACTTAAAATATGTTTCGAACTGTTATCGTCATCATTCATACAATTGGTAATAAAAAGATAAAACGTATTGTATCCAAAATCATGAAGATCGTAAGTTGCCTTTATCCAATCAAAGTTTTTCTCTTTCCAGGAGTCTCCTTCCAATAAGGGCCAGCCACCCATTTCTTTGAATTGACCCAATATTGTTTGAAGACCATTTTTCTCAATCCCAGCTGGATAAAAAAAAAAGAGAATTAGATTTCTACGAAAGAAATCTGTTATAAGTAAATTTTGGATTTTAAAATAGGCTCACCCTCGTCCATGCAAGCTTTGAAGAAGTTTTTCGATAGTGTGATGTATTTTGGTTCACTGTGTTGAATTGGCTCTTCGAGACTTTTTTTCAGTTGTTCCTTGTTTCTTTGAGTGAGGGAACTATATCTGTCGACAAACGCTTCACCTTGCGGAACTACTGCGTTTTTCAAAAACTTACCACAGGCAAATTTGTAAAAATCATCACACTTATCTACTGTGGGGTCGATACTCTTCAGGATTTCGGAAGCTGTAAATATTTGAAAATAGGGTTTTTTATAGCAAAACTTTTTTCTGCAACATAATTCAAAGTTGGTGCAGGAATATAAAAGATTCCTTGGTTCGAAACGAATCGATTGACCTACAATATTTATATATTTTATCAAAAAGTAGGGAAGTTATGGTAGTTTCTATATGGAAATGAAGGTGGAATATAACACGGTGAAACAGTAAAAAAGTATCATTTCAAGACTAATTTTCGGTATTGAAACAATCCTCCATAAATATAGTCTTGGGTGGCTCTTTCTAAAGCCACTTTATTTTGATGCCACTGTGTTTTGATGCCACTTTGTTCTGATGCCACTTTGTTTCTGATGCCACTTTATTTCTGATTAAGTAAGATTATATTTATTCACAAGTAGCAAGTGATTTATGCATGGAAATTTAAATTCAAGGGAATAGAATTTTTACGATAGTAAACAACATTTTCTTAAGATCCCTGAAAAAATTTTAAACGACTTTTTATTTTGAAAAATTGAATTTGACAGAATATTAAGAAAGATTCTAAAAGACATCCAAATTGTCAAAAAATAATTTGGGATATTTCAAGTCATATTTTTAATTTTCCAGGATTTAAGCATTTGTTCAATTTTGAAACGTTCCAAAAATTTTAAAACAAAATGTAGATTTTTCAACATTTTAAAATAAATTTTTCAAACTGTTTAAGGATTTTGAGAGGTTTCAAAATGATACGAAAATTTTCTTAAGATTCCTGGAAAAGTTTCAAATGATTTTTTATTAAAAAAAAAAAATAATAATAATTTCAAGAGAATATTTGAAATAAATTTAAAAACAATTTTCGATTTATGAAAAACAATTGAACAATTATAAATTTGTAATGACCTAAAATTAAAATAATTCTACTTCTCATTTAAGCATTATCCAGTTTCAAAAAATTTAATCTTTTCATTTTGTTAAAAATTACCCTTTTTTGGTAGAAAATTATTCATTTCATTTCAAATTAATTTTTCCTTGGTTGAAAATTAGTGTTTTTATTAAAAATCAATTTTTAAAACTAAATGTTTAACTTAATTTTTGGTGGACTTTTTTTATAGCTATTCTATTTTTGTTGCTGAAAATTGATGTTTTTCGATTGGGAATTCTTTATTTTGTTGAAAATTTGTCTTTTTTTTGGTAGAAAATTAACATTTTTTTGAAAATTCAATTAAAAATCAAAATATTTGTTAAAAAATTCACGTATTTAGTTAAAAATTATCATTTTCTGATAAAAAATTGACTATTTTAAAAATGTTTTAAAATTTTTAATTAATTTTTTTTTAACTTAATATTTAAGTATTCCATTTTTCGTCCAAAATTTTTTGTATAGAAATTTAATCTCTTTGGTGAAAGATTTATCTGTTTGTTTAAAATTAAAATATTTCTTTAAAAATTAATTTAATTTGTTTGAAAACTTATTTCTTCAACTTAAAATCAGACTATTCTATTTTTGTCAAAAATTTATCTTTTTTAGTTGAAAATTCATTTATTTTATTCATAATTTGTTTTGTTTTTTGTGGTAGTAATATAACCTTTTTGGTTAAAAATTCAACTATTAGGTTAAAAATTCTATTATAAATTAAAATATTTGGTTAAAAATTCATATATTTTGTTAAAAATCATTCCTTTTTGAAGAAATTTTTTTTTCGATAAAAATGTAACCATCCCATTCCTCGTCGAAAATATTTAAAAATAATTTAGGTTTTCCTAAAACCTTGAATGAATTCTGCAAAACTAAAAAAATTCTCTTCTAATCTCCGAGATTTTTTTTGATAAGTTTGAAAATCTTGTATAATGTTTTAAAATCTTCTTAATTATTCGCTTAGAATAAATTTAGTGAAATCAAAAATTTTCAGGCCAATTTAAAAAAAAAAATCAACAAAAAATGTGGAAGTTGATGTTTCAAACCAAAAAAAAACAGATTCAAATTTGAAATAAAAAACAGTCGATTTATACGCCACATTTGTATATTCAACGAAAAAATAATAAATTAAAAAGGTATTTTTTAATAAACTAATTGAATTAAAAACATGTGAATCTTAAAAAAAAAATTATTAATGAAGCTTCAAATTCGAACCAACAATGTAAATTCTTAACATCAAAAAAAATTTTTTTTTTAATCTTCAACCAAAGAAGACTGATTTTAAACCGAGAATTTGTTTGTTTTTTTTTTTTGCCAAAAATAAATGTAGAATTTTTAACCATAAAAGATTCTTCAGTCAAAAAAGATAAAAAATTTCATATAAATTGTTTAATTTCCAAACCAAAACGACTAATTTTTCACGAACCAGTTAAATTTTCAATCCAAAAATATAAATTTCCAACAAAAAAGTTCATTTTTGAACAAATAGTTAAACTTTGTAAAGAATATATAAATTCATAACCACTGAATTGAATTTTCAAAAAAAAAAAGGAAGAATTTTCAACAAAAAATGCAATAGTTGATCCTTCAACTAAAAATATGTTTAATTTCAAATCAGAAACAATCAGATTCATAAAAAAATACGATTAAAAAAAAAAATTATTAAATTTTTCAAATGGATAAATCTTCAATCAGAGTAAATTTGTTATAAACCAAAGATTTGTATTTGCAACCAAAAAATGTGAAGAATTTCCAAGAAAAGAGATGAATTTTCAAAGCAAAAACACAAATTTTTAACAAAATAGTTGAATTTTGAACCAAAAAAGATTTTTTTAACCAAAAAAAAATTTCAGGTCAATATCAAAATCAAAAAAAAAAAAAATTGCAATAGAACAGTTGAATTTGGAAGGAAAACAAAAAAATATCAACTTTTAACCAAAAATGTGTATTTGAGATTAAAAAATATGAAGACAAAAGATAAATATTTAACAAAATAGTGTAAAAGACCGAAAATGATATTTCAATCCAGAAAGAAAATCAATTTTGACCGAATTGTTCAATTTTCGAACCAAAAAACGGTTTTCAGTAAAGAAAAAAATTAATTTTCACCAAATCGTTTAATTTACAAACGAAAAAAGTTGAACCTTCAAGTCAAAAACTAAGGAATATTAATTTTGAACGAAAAAGGAGCATTTTTGACCAAAACAATATAAATACCAATCAAACTGTCAAAATTTGCAACCTAAAAGACGAATTAAAAAAAAAATCTCCTATAAAAAACCAAAGCAGATTAATTTTGTACAAAAATTCATATTTTTGAGCAAAAAATATGAAGTTTCGAACAAGAAATAAGAATTTTCAAAAAAAAGTTTCACTTAAAAAAAGGGTACATTTTCAACAAAATAGTTTAATTTTTGATCCAAAAAGAAGAATTTTCAACCAAAGAGGATAGAATTTTAACAAAATTGTATTAGTAATTTATTAACTAACAACAAAAAAAGATTTTTCAATTACTGCAAAAAATAAATTTCAGCCAAACTCTTAAGTTTTCAGACATGAAAGACTAATTTAAAATCTTTCAAATATTTTCTTCAAATTAATTAGAAATATTCATTGGAACCAATTAGCGAATATTTTAAACAATTTTTTTAAATGTAAGTGATATATTAAATTAAAGAAACGCTTGAAATTCCTAAAATTTCAAACAAAAATTTTTTCTTTTCAACTGAATAGTTCAATATTTAAACAAATAATTAAAATTTGAACCAAAAAAATTAATTTTCGAAAAAAATTGCTCAACTTTTCAACAAGTGCTTGAATTTTTACCCCGAAGAAATGAATTATTAAAAATAAATTTGAAACTTGACATTTTAGCCTGAAATATTTTAATTTTTGATCAACAACAGTTAAAGCCACTAAAAAAATATGAATTTTTATCAAAATAAATGTTCGTCTGAAATGATGAACCTTTGAACGAAAAAATTGATATCCGTTAAATTAGTTCAACTTTTGACAAAAACAAGCGAACAAGACAAATTTTTTTAACCGAAAAGTATTCAAGAAAATTGTATAACTAATTCTTTAACTAGTAAATTTTCAAAACAAAATTACGATTTTTTAACACAATTCGTGATATTTAAACCGAAAAAGATTTTTAATCAAGAAAGAAAATCAATTTCAACCAAGTTGTGGAATATTTAAACCTGAGAGATGAACAGATTTTTTTTGAACCAAAAATTTGTGATTTTCAACAAAAAAATAATTATTTTATAACCAAGAAGACGAATTTTCATTAACAAATTCAATAATTATCAACAAAATTGTTAAGCTTTCAAACCTAAAAGACAAATTTTTACCAAAATAGTTGAATCTTCAAGCAAAAACCAAAGCAGATTAATTTTGAATCAAAAATTTTAATTTTTAACAAAAAATATTAAGTTCAAATCGACAATACAAATTTAAAAAAAGGGGTGATTTGCAAAGAAACGCTAATTTTCAAACAAATAATGCAACTTTTTATTTGATAAAAAATATTTATTTTTCAACAAAATAGTTGAATTGAAATATATATGAATCTTCAACCCAAAAAAAAAAAAAATTAATAAAGAAGTTTCAACTTCGAACCAACAATGTGAATTCTTAACAAAAAATATAATAGTTGAATCTTCAATTTTTTCCTTGCAAAAAATAAATGTAGACTAAATTTTCACAAACCTGGTTAATTTTCAATCCAAAAATATAAATTTTTAACAAAGACTGTCATTCTTAAGCAAAAAGTTCATCTTTGTACAAAATGTATAAATTTATGACTACCAATTATTTGTATTTTGAACTGAAAAGTATGAAAAATTTTCAAAAAAGAGATAAATTTTCTAAAAAAAAACACAATTTTTCAATGAAATAGTTGAATTTTCAATCAAAAAAGATTTCTCTATCCAGAAAAAAATTTCAGCTCAATATTTAAATTTAAAAAAAAAAAAAAAAGAATTTGCAACAAAACAGTTGAATCTCAAAACAAAAACCAAAAATATCAATTTTGAACCAAAAATGTTTGTTTAAGATTGAAAAATATGAAATTTTTCTCAGAAGAGATGAATGTCTAAAGCAAAAAGAGCAACATTTAACAAAATTGTGTGATTATACCAAAATTGATATTTCGATTAAAAAATAAAAAAATTTGACAAAAAATGTTAAATTTTCAAACCGAAATGATGAATTTTTTACAAAATAGTTGACCTTCTAATAAAAAAAGACAAATATTTGACAAAGAAGGATGAAATAAAATTCTATAATTAATGTATTGACTAACAACCAAAAAAAGGTTTTTCAGTACAGAAAAAATCAATTTCGACCAAATCGTTAAATTTTGAAACGAAAATAACGAATTTCCAAAAAAATAGTTGACTGTTCAACAAAACACTAAAGCAGATTAATTTTGAACCAAGAAAAGCTTTTTGAAAAAAAAAAAAAAAAAAGGAAAATCCTGCCAATAATTTGTTTTTAAACCAAAAAGGAAGATTTTGGAATCACAAAAAAAATAAATTTCAAACAAAATTGGTAGATTTTCCAACCTAAAAGAAGAATCGAAAAAAAATAATCCTAAATCAAAAACCAAAGCAGTTCAATTTTGTAAAAAAATTCATATTTTTAAGCAAAAAATATTAAGTTTTAAACAAGAAATAAGAATTTACAAAAAATGGTTCACTTAAAAAAAGGGAACAGAATAGTTGAATTTTTGATTCAAGAAGGCGAATTTTTTTTCTAATTAATTCTTTATCTAACAACAAAAATAGATTTTTCAGTTACAGAAACAAATCAATTTCAACCAAATTGTTGAGTTTTCATCCAAAAAGACGAATTTTCAACCGAAGAGAATAGAATTTTGAAAAATTGTATTAATAATTTATTAACCAATAACAAAAAAAGATTTTTCAATTACCACGAAAAATTAATTCCAACCAAACTGTTAGGTTTTCAGGTCTGAAAGACGAATTTTGAACAAAATAGTTAAGTTTTGAAACAAAAAATATTTTTCAGTCCAAAAAGAAAATTAATATTAACCAAGTTATTGAATTCTCAAACCCCAAAAACGAGTTTTCTACAGAAGATTCAATTTTCAAGTGAAAAAAAAAGAATTCTCGAAAAATTAATTTATATTTATCTAAAATGGATAGCTTTCTACACAAAATTGTGCAATTAATTATCAGTTTTATCTCAATCAAATAGTTAACTTGTGATCCACAAAGATAATTTCCCAAAAAAAATTGTTTTTCACCGAAAAAAATGAATTTTCAACCAAATAGTTGAATTTTCAAACAAGAAAAGAAATTTTTTACCGAATAGTTCAATTTTTAAGTAACAAGGCTAATTTTTCAAGCAATAATGGAAGTTGTTGATTTTGAGTTGAAAACCTGATTCTCGAACAAAAAAAAAATAATTTTAACCAAATAGTTTAATTTTCAATTGAAGAAATAAATTTCTGATTAAAATTATGAGTCTAGAAAAAGATTAATTTCCAACGAAGAGTTTAACGTTTAACTAAATTTCGGAATTTCAAACCGAAGAAACACATAATAAATGAATAAAGAAATACATAAATTTTAAATCAAATGTTTGTATTTTTAACAACAACAGAAATATTTTTAAAAGAAAAATGAAAATTTTAAATCCTAAGTAGAAAAGGAATTGATTTTCAGATAAGATAAAAAAACATTTTTCAACCAACTAGTTGAATTTTCAAAGACAAGGATAATTTGTTGAAAAACAATAATTATTTTCTACAAAAAAAAACGAATATTAGAAAAAATACATGAATTTTCAAAAAAGTTGAATTTTAAAGCCAAAAAGACGGATTTTCAACAAAAATGTTCCTTTTCAATCGAAAAGGAGAAATTTTTTGAAAAATTGTAAAATAAAATGCAAAATGAACAACAAAATTAAACTAAAATATAATTCTACATACCAGCATTTTTACATTCAGCAGTTTGACACACCTTGCTGCTGCCCTTGCTCTCCGTGCGGCTGCCCTTGCTCTCCGTGCTCTCCTTGCTAATATCTCGTCTCGCAGATGCAGCATTGAGGATTCCCCACTGGTGCAAAACGCAAAAAATAAAAAAAATGAAAATTCGGAATTTTATCATTTTTTTGCAAATTTATGATTTTTCTTAAACTCGTGATAAATAATCGATGACAGAGAATTTTTATTGTCCGTCCTGCTCTTTAAATACTTATCTGTGTGTAAAGAATCTCAGGAAAACATGATAAGAAGGTGAAAAATTCACCTCCGTGCGATAAAACATGTCAACAGCGATGGTCGAATTTTTAAGAAGCACATTTTTTCAATACCAAAAATCTTGAAAATAGCTATTTCCTTATTTTGAAATATATACTTGTTTGGAAGTTGATTCAGTTTCTAAAAAAATCTTTTTTTTTTCCTGGAAATTTAACATTCCTGTTGAAAATTTTGCTTTTTAGTTCAATTCAACTTTTTTTTTATTTTCTACGAAAATATTTTTTGTTTAAATATCAAGCATTACATTTTTCGTTATCAGTTGGAAATTGATATTTCTTATTTAAAACTCTTTTTTTTTCCAATTAATTAATTTAACAAAAAATGTAACTATATCATTAATGATTGGAAGCTGCTATTTCTTAGTTGAAAATTTATTTTTTTAATCAAAATTAATTAATTTGATAGAAAGTTTAAGTATTTTGTCAATCATTAAAATTGATACTTCTTAGCTGAAATTTGATCAGTTGAAATGTTATCTCTTTCGTTGAAATCAGCTGTTTTTTCTTATTTATTTCTTATTAAAATATTTTCTGTTTTTTGTCTGAAAACTAAACTATTTTATAGCAATTCTTTTTTTTAATGAAAATTAATTAATTCGACAGAAAATTAAACTATTCCATTAATAGTTGAAAATTGATATTTCATTGTTGATAATTCTTGTTTTTTTTGTTATTAAAATTAATTGAGTTAACAGAAAATTTAAATATTCCATTAGTGTTTGAAAATTGATATTTCTTAGTAGAAAAATTTTTGTTTTCTTAATAAAATTGATTAATTGAACAGAAATTTTTAATTATTCCATTATTATTTGAAAATTGACATTTCTTAGTTGAAAATTAATTTTTTCAGATAAAACGAATTCAATTAAATATTCAAAATAGAAATTGAAATAATTTTTCGTTTAAATATCAAATATTGAATTTCTGGGTTTTTGAATTCAACTTGAATTCAACTGCTTTTTCAATAAAATTTCAATATTTTTCGGTTCAAATACCAAGTATGGCACTTTTTGTTGGTAATTTATTTTCTTTGGTTAAATATCAAACTGTCTTCTTGAAGGTGTATTTTTGCTGTTCAAAATTAGTTAATTTAACCGAAAATTGAACTATTTCATTAATGTTTGAAAACTGATATTCTTTTTTTTATTTTCTATTAAAATATTTTTTGTTTAAATATCAATTATCAAGTTTTTCTTTGAGAATTTATTTTTTTTGTTTACAAATTCAAATATTTAGTTGAAAATTTGTTTTTTTGGATGAAAATTAATTAATTCAACAAAAAAATTTTCAATTTTATTTGGACATGAAAGTATTTTTTTTCAGTCAGAACTTCAAATATTTCTTTGAAAGTGGACCTGCTTTGGTGGAAATTAATTTCTAAAAAATAAATATTTATCATTTTGGTTGGAAAATGAATTTCTTTTGTTCAACTCAGCTGTTTTTCATTCAAAATTGAATTTTTCTAGTTTATATATCAATTATTACATTTTCGTTAAGAATGCATATTCTTTGGGTGAAAATTCTACAATTTTTTTTTAATTTTCAAATTTTTAGTGAAAAATGAGATTTTTAACAAAAAAAAAGACACTTCGAGAAATAGTTAATTATCAACAAAAGAAATAAATTTTTCACTAAGATGATGAATTTTCTACTAGAAAAATAAATTTCTAATCAATTAGTTTAACTGACTTATTTTTTAATAAAATAGTAAAAAAAACGTGGAATTCTTAACAAAGTTGATAAATTTTCAACGAAAAATTTAATAGTTACATTTTTAGTTAAAAAAAAAATAATTTGCAACCAAAAAAAGAAGTACTTTTTCACAAAATAATTGGAAAAAATTGTTTAGTGAAGACAACAACAAAACAATCACATCTTTATATTTTCAATCCAAAAAGACAAATTTTCAACGAAATAGTCGAATTTTTACCAAACAAGAATTTTTCTGTCAAGAAATATTAAAAAAATGTATTTATTTTTTATTTATAATTAAAAAAAAAAATTAAAGATATAGTTTATTGTTCCGTCGAAAATATTTTTATAAATAAAATAAATATTTTGTTATATTCAAACAAAAGTTGATTAAAATTAAAGAACAATTTTTTTATCTGAATAGAATAAATGCATTTTTAACGAATATAAAGTAAGGCGTAATAGATTAAA
>CAKNXH010056652.1:28455-39204 GCA_932178445.1 Andricus quercusramuli
AGCACGGAGAGCAAGGGTAGCGGCACGGAGAGCAAGGGTAGCAGCACGGAGAGCAAGGGCAGCAGCAAAGTGTGTCAAACTGCTGAATGTAAAAACGCTGGTATGTGCAATTATTTTTCAATTCAATTTTCTTTTTTTAGTTGATAAATTAATTATATTTTGTTTTTGTGAAAAGCTATCCTTGTTGGTTGGAAATAAACTTTTTTGTTGAAAATTCGTCTTTCAGGTCTGAAAATTTAACGATTTGGTTAAAATTTATTTTTCGTCGTAATTGAAAAAACTTTATTCGTTGTTAGTTAATAAATTAATTATAAAATTCTGTTGAAAAGGTATCTTCTTGGTTGAAAATTCGTCTTCTTGGATCAAAAATTTCACTATTTTGTTCAAAATGAACCTTTTTCTTTCAAAATAAACTTTTTTTTTAAATCCGTATTTCTTGTTTAAAACTTAATATTTTTTTCTTAAAAATATGAATTTCTTGTACAAAATTAATCTGCTTTCGTTTTTTTCTGAAGATTTTTTTTTAATTCGTCTTTTAGGTTGGAAAAAAACAATTTAGTTGGATTTTTTTCTAATCCAAAAATATTTTTGTTGTTGTTAGTCAATAAATTAATAATACATTTTTGTTGAAATTCCATCCAATTTGTTGGAAAATTCGTCTTTTTGGATCAAAAATTGAACTATTTTTTTGAAAATCAACCTTTTTTTTATTTTGTATTTTTGGTATTGAGCCTAATATTTTTAAGGTGAAAATTAAATTTTTTTCATTTCACTGCTGGGTTGAAAATGAACCTTGCTCTTGAAAATGAACCTTCATTGAAAAATCCGCATTTTTGCTTTAAAACTTGATACTTTTTTGTTAAAAATTCAAATTTTCGTTTTTTGTTTTTTTTTTGTCTTTTTTTTTAGCCTTCAACTATATTTTGTTGATTTTTTTATGATTCAAAACTGTTTTTGATTTAAAATAGAAATCTTTTTGGATTAAAATATAAATAATTATATTTTTCTTCGAAATTTTGATTTAAGGTATTTGAAACTTTCAAAAATATTTTGGAATTTTCTCAAGATTCTTAGGAAAATTATATTTACAATGAGAAAAAAAAGTTTTTTCTTGGTTTGAGATTTATCATCTTAGTTGAAAATTTGTCTTTTTTTGTAGAAAATTAATTATCCTACTAGGAAATTTATATATTTAGTTAAGAATTTAATTATTTTGTTTGAAATATCGCTAGTTAAAAATAATTCATTTTTGTTCGAGCATTCAACTATTTGTTGAACATTTTTTTTTTTACAAAATAGTTAATTTTACAACCAAAATTTTAAACTTTCATACAAAAAATTAAATTTTAATAAAGTGGTTCAATTGTCAACCAATTAATTTAATTTTCAACTAACAAACATTAGTTTTCACTTATAAATGACTTAATTGAATTTTTTATTAAATTAATTTATTTTTAATAACGAGAATCATTTTTTTTTAAATAAAAAAAACAATTGAATTAAACAAAAAATATAAATTCTCAACTACAATGATAAATTTTCTATTTAATAAGAATTGATTTTCAACAACGCAGTTCAATTCAAAACGAACTAGATGAACAAAAACCTCAAATTTTTATTTTAAAAAATGAATTTCCAACCATGAATCGAATTATTAACTTTAAGTTAAATAATTTTCAACAATGGAAAAATAACGTTATAAAAAAAGGTACAATTTTTGACCGAAGAATTTTTGTCTTCAACAAAAAAATTAATGTTGTTCAAATTTGGATTTTCAAATATGAAATATAAATTTTCAACCTTAAATAAAATAGTTGAATTTGATGTCAAATTATTCAATTTGTAACTAAAATCAGTCCATTTTTTCAAACAAAAGAGTTCAATTTTCAAATGCAGTTTAAAATTTTTATTTATAGAAATTAATTTTCAACAAACGAAAAAAACGAACTTTAATGAAAAATATTAATTTTGAAGCATAAATGAAATAGTTGAATTTATTATTTTTCACCAAGAAGAAACAACTTTTCAACAAAATACTTAAATTTTCAATGAAACAGATAAATTTTGAAAAAAATTAATTCTTCACAAATTATTTCAACTTTCAAACAACTAGTTAAATTTCCAGCTTAGAAATATAAATTTTGAAGTATGAGTGGAATAGTTGAATTTTATGTTAAATTAATTAATTTACACCAAAAACAAACAAAGCGTTAACAAAATAGTTCAATTTTCAACCAGATATGAATCTTTGTCAAAAAAAAATTCTTGTTTAAATTGGTTGTAATACTTGAAATGAAAACCAGAAAATATTTTTATTTAAAATGAAAAACTGTTTAACTCATCAACAAAAGACGATCAACAATCATCAGAAAAATTAATTTTTAATAAAATTGTTCTACTCTCATCCAAGTTGGTATTTTGACCAAAACAATTTTTTATTTTAAATCAAAAATAGTTGAATCAAAATATTTGTAAAGACCCTTGGCTTTAGTACATTAAACAAATTTTGATTATTATTAATTTTTTTTGAATCGGGTCTTACAATAAAAATTTTATTTTTCAGCTTCCACAATCCTAGAAAGTATCGACTCCACAGTAGATAAGTGTGATGACTTTTACAAATTTGCCTGTGGTAATTTTTTGAAAACCGCAGTAATTCCGCAAAATGAAACGTTTACCGACAGATACAGATCCCTCTATAAAAAAAATATGGAGCAATTGAAACGTAATATTGAAGAGCCAATTAAACCCAGCGAAACAAAATCTACCACAATAGCGAAAAACTATTATAAGGCTTGCATGAACAAGAGTAAGTGCATTTTAAAATTAAAAAATTAAAAAATCCGATACTATCCAACGGATAGTATCGGACCACCAGTCAGGTGACTTATTAAAAAATAACCTCGATTTTGAAATGTGATAGTCGTCCACAATTATCTAGATAAAAATATATTTTTTTCATTTCTTAAAAAGCTGATTAAATTCTGCGTTAAACGTGTCCTAGTTGATGCAATTTGGGCCTTTTGGGTACTGAATTATCGCCGGAATGACCAAAATAAAATTCTGATTTTGAGATAATTTTTCACTTTAGCTTCATTTATTGGCAGGAGCTAAGGAAATAAATGTATTATTTTTATATTTCACAAAAGTGTTCTTTAGGATTTTAAAATTCATTAGTGGTCCGATACTATCTACCGCACAATTGCTTGACTGAAGAATGCTCACTGGATGCAGAATTTAATAATTTATTATTATTTATTATTCATTATTTATTATTAGTAGTATTTTAAAAATATGTGTACCTATATTTCAGCCAGCACTATGCCCTTTCAAAGTCAAGGCGAATTTTTAGTAGGTCACCCTCTGAGTGATCCGATACTATCCCTCGATTGAAGATAAGCAAGGTGTGACCACGAAATGTCGTTCGTAAGAAAATGAAACTTTTTTCTCCAATTAGCTTCTGCAGTTAGTACACTATTGGTGGATAGTATCGGACCACTAAATGGCTGACCTTTTAAGAATGAGCTTCGATGTTGAGGGCTAATAGTGCTCTTCATAATGTAGATACGAATATTTTTTCGAAGCTGTTTCAAAGCAATTCTGCGTTGAATGAGCTCGATACGAAGTAATTTGGCCTCATGGATATTTTTTGTTTGTTTATTTATTCATTGTTTCTTTATTTGTTCTTATTTATGTTGATTTATCATTAATTTTTAGGAGTCAACTCGGTTAGTCGTTCGGAACTATCCATAGGTCGTCCGATACTATCAATTGGTAGTCCGATACTATCAAGTTGTGGTCTGATACGATCAGCTTATTGTCCGATACTATCCATCTATAGTGGGCTCATATTGGATTATAAACGGAAAATGAAAAAAATAGTTCCAAATTCTGAGGAATGTTGTGCTTGAATTTCAACTTTGACAGGAGTCAGGAAAATAAATATATTTATTTTACATTCAAAAAAGTGATCCTCAGGATTTCAGCTTTTGTTTGAGCCATTAAACATAAGAAAATCTCCACGGTTTAATTAAATAATAATTATTCGCGCGAACTCGGTTAGTTGTCCAATACTATCAGTCACACAATAGCCCAAATCAGGAATTCACTATTCAAAATCAGCTGGAGCTCACAAATCTTAAACGATTTTGACATTTTTTTTATAAAAAAGCTCAGAATTAAATAACAAATACTGACTATTTATAAAAAAAAATCCAAATCGATTAATAATTGTAAGCCCTGACCGATTTTAAACAGTAAATTCATAATTTGGCCCACTCTGTGGCAGATAGTATGGGACGACTGTGCGACGGATAGTATCGGACCATTCACTTAGTGGCTCAACAATGCTGTACCTTCAAGATTTTTGAATATTCAATAGCTCAAATGGAAGATGAAATCCTGAAGATCCTTTTTGTGAAAGATGAAATTAATTTATTATTTCAGCTCCCGGCGAGAGTTGAAGTTAAAGAACAAAATTTCCTTAGAGTTGAAATTATATTCTTGTCTTTCTGACGTGATAATTTATTGTAAACATGGCCAAATGGCTTCAACTATAGCTCATTTAACGCAGAATTTAAAAGACGTTTCAACAGTATGAAAACATATTTTTACTTATATTCTGTACTGGCCTATCGCCTTTCAAAGTTAGAAATAATTTTTGATAGTTAGCCCGATACTATTCATCGGTAGTCCCATACTATCCAAAGGTCATTCAATACTATCAACTCGTAGTCCCATACTATCAAGCTATAGTCCCATGCTATCCATCTGTAGTCCGATACGCACCGTCAAAAGTTTGACAACAATTTTCCCTATAAAAAACTAATTTTTTCCATAGACGCAATTGAAAAAAATGGTCTCCAGACAGCATTAGCTAAATTAAAAAAATTAGGCGGCTGGCCCATACTGGAAGGAGACTCGTGGAAAGAGAAAAACTTTGATTGGATAAAGGCAACATCTGACATGCGAAATTTGGGATTTAATACGTTTTTCTTCTTCTCTTCCGATGTTATTGGCACTTTTTATAAGAAAAAATCAAGGAATGTATTATATGTGAGTAATTACCATCAGAGAGGAAAATAACAATTTAAGATGAAAATATAATATTTTCATTGAAAATTTATTTTTCAGATTGACGAACCATTCTTTTCTCTTGAAAGCCAAATTTTAATAAAAGGGTTTGAGGATAAGATGGTGAAGGCCTACTATAATTTAATGCTTGATGTAGCTGCTGTCTATGGTGCAAATAGAGTTAAGGTCGAAAAAGAATTGAAGGAAGTTCTCGAATTTCAAATTCAGCTCGCCAGTGTGAGTATCAATTTAATTATAAATAAAAAAAATTGAATTATGTCGTAATAATAAAAAATTAATAAAAATTTGGTTAACTTTTTTGAGAAGAAAATAATTTTCCGAGCCGTAGAGGAATTGAACTCAGAAATAAAAATTTAAATTCTTTGACACCCAAAATTCGAATTAAGCTATAAGATTATTAGAATTGAATATATTCTTTGACAATATTAAAAATATGAGACAATACTAAAAATGAAAAAAATGAAAAATAATATTAATCAATTATCTAATAAGAGTCAGAACGCTATTTTTTCAATGGCAACCTATTTTCGAAGAACTCGACTTTTACCATTTTTTTATAAATTAAATTGTTGATTACATTATTATTTTTGTAATACAACTTTTTTTACTTGTTTTTAGTGGAAAAAATTCTATTTTCACTTCTCCGGTTTAATTTTCGCCACTTAAATGTTGAAATACTGAAAATTAAAAAAAAAAATGAATTTTCCAAAGTTAAAAATTAAATTTTTATTCTACTTCACTTTTCAATATTCTTCCATTCTCAACAGTTAAACTTTGAACTAAATCTTCTTCGAATTTTAATTATATTTTTATAATTGACTCTGAAATAATTATCCGAAAATCGTCAGATTTTGAAAAATATTCATGATTTTTTTTTAATTCAAAACTTTTAACAAAAATTGAAATTTTTATAATTAAAAATTGATAATAAAAGTAGTCCTCATCAATTTTGATTTTCATAGTATTTCCCATCGGAAATTGTAATTTTCAATGAAAAGTTACATTAATTGTTATTTTTTGTCCTTATATAACATAAAATATGATTATAAAAAATAAAAATTGATAGAAAATAAAAATTTAAAATAAAAAACTATACAAGCTTGAAAAATTCCGGTTTTGGTAGTATTTTTAGTCAGAAATTGGAATTTTTATTTAAAAATCATAAGATTTAAAGGAAAGTTCATAATTTTAAAAATAATTCACAAATTTTCAATAATTCAAGGTTATGTTGGCATTTTTTTCTGAATTTATATTTATGAATGAGGAATCATTATATTTACTAACAATGATTTTTGTTTGAAATATTAATATTCACAAGCCGAAACGATTTCATATCTCGTCCGAAATTGAAACTTTTATAGAAAAAAATTATAAGATTGTAAAAAACGAATCATAATTTTTGAAAAAAAAACATAAATTTCAGAAAATTTCAGGATATAATAACGTTTTGCATCGGAAATTTGTGTTTTGAAAAACAAAAATTATGTTTGAATCCAATGAGGTTTGTTTAAAATATCAACCTTCACAATCTTGAAAAGCTTTGGTTTTATTGGTGTTTCTCGTCGGGATTTGAATTTTTTTCTGGAAAAATCATTAATATTTTTAAAAATGAGAATGATTTTTGAAAAAAATTACAAATTTTTGACAATATTAGGTTATTTTGACATTTTTCATAGGAAATTTGTATTTTGAAACAAAAAACTCATTAGATTTAAGTCCAATGATTTTTTTTAATAGCAAAATTTAACAAGATTGGCAGCTTTCAATTTTTACAGCATGGAGAGTTTTTTTTATAAGATAGAAAATAATTAGATTTTTAACAAATAAAGCAAGCGATATTATGAAATTTCTTTAATTTTTAGTCAAAATTTCACCCAACTAGTTGAAAATGATTTCAAAAAACGATCAGATTCAAAAAATTCGCAAATGTTATTTTTAAAGAAAAGTAAAATTAAAATAAGATTAACCATCTTGAACAATTTTTTTATGCTTTGTTTTGTATTGTTGATAAAAAATCGTTATATTTCAAAAAATAACTGCGATATTCGAGCAATAATGTTTTCTGTCAATATTTCTGTAAGAAATTGATGTTATTTTAGATGATAGATACTTCGGAATAAAACAATTTTGTATTCATATTTATTTCATATTTTAATTTAATAATCAAATTATCGACGGAAAGTACCAGACCACTAGTTGGGGAACCTGTTGAGAAATATCTGTTGTTTTGGAAGAATATAGCGCGTTAATGGTCCGATACTATCCAGAGGATAGTATCGGACCATTATCTGGTTGACCAATCAAAACATATCCTTGTCTTTGAAAGGTGATAGCGTTCTCCAAAAAATAAATAAAAATAATTTTTTCCTTTTTTAAGTTATTGAATTCTGCATTGAATAAGCCTCAGCTAATGTAATTTAGTAATCTGGATATTAAATTATCAAGTGAAAAAGGCCCGTATAAAATTGATTTTTCTAGCTTCTACCCAGGGATGAAGTTGAATTACAACATTGCTAAAAAAATCGATATTCTTTTGGTATTTCTCGCGTCATAATTCAATAACCGCAAGACCAAAATACCTAACCTAGATCTTATTTAGAGCAGAAATCAATAATCTTTCAAAAAGTTCAAAGAATATATCATCTGTCCGATACTATCATACTAAAATATCTTAAAACCCTAGATCTCCGTAAGTCAAGAAGCTAGACTGAGTAAACCTCCTACCGACCAGCTAACGCCTTTGAAAGATCTCGCAAAAAAATATTCGTCTATTCCCTGGAAGGAATATTTCAACGCATATTTCAATTCGACCTCCGTAGTTATTAATGACGATGAACTGATACAAGTGAACCAGCCTGAATTTTTCGATAAATTTGAACCGTTGATGAAGAAAACCCACAAGAGAGTGTTGGCTAATTACATGTTGTGGCGAGCAGTTGAGGAAAGTATACCTTACTCAAATGACAAAATAAGGGATGCTCAAAGAAAATATGCGACCGTACGCTATCCGGGTGTACCTCAGAATCAAGCTCGATGGTGGGAGTGCCTCGATTACGCTGCATCTGTCAATATCTTGGGAGCAAGTACTGGTGCTTTATATGTCAGGAACAACTTGAACCAGAAAAGTAAGAAGAGTGTAGAAGAGCTAACAGTCAATTTGGAAGAACAGTTTAGGAAAAATCTAAAAGAGGTGAGCTTTTTTCATTAACTATTCACGGAATCTATTGCATACACTGAATACACTGAATACACTGAAAGATACACTGAAGGTTGAAGTTTTGTGTCCACTTGAAGGTGGACCATAAACTAACGAGAGAGGAAGAAAGTACATGAAAATCCATTAAGTACGTATTTTTTCTTTCGATCCAATGAGCCTTAGTTTCCGAGATATCGAGGTTTGAGTATTTACGCTCGAGCGCTCGACGCACAAAGTTCGGGGGAGTGGCCAGTCCCCTCTAGTCCGGACCTCAGACTCCGTGCGTCGAGCGCCTGAGCGTAAATACTCAAACCTCGATATCTCGCACACTGAGGCCCATTGGATCGGAAGGAAAAATACTTCTCTGATAGATTTCTACATAAAAGTACAACATTCAACCAAATAATTTAATTTTGAACAGAAAAGGTGATTTTTGGGACAAGAAGTATAATTCACTACGAAAGAAAACATTTCCAACCAAATAGTTAAATTGTCAATTTAAGAGATGAATTTCAAACTAAAATGAAGAATGATGAAATAGGTCGTATGGTTAATGGTCCGATAATATTTCTTGTACTTGCTCTATTTGTTTCAGGTCGACTGGATGGATGAAAAAACAAAGGCAGCTGCTCTTGATAAACTTAAATCACTGAAAGCCTCTATTGGAGCTCCTGAACAACTTTTCGATGACAAGATTCTTAACGAATACTACAAGACGTTGGAAATAATCCCGAATGATTTCTTCCAAACATATTTAAACTTGAACAGCTTCCAGCATTACCAAATAGCTAGTCTATTAAGGCAGTCTCCGGACACACCAAATTGGACATTGCTCTCAAACTTCAAAACTGTTGATGCAGCGGCTGATTTTGACGGAGATAAGAAAATCTGTAGGTCATTTTATTCATAAACTACTAACGGATAGTATCGGACCACTAACTGGACGACTCATTTAAAATTAGAATTGACTTTAGAAGGAGATGGGGCCTTCCAGAATAATAATAGTAGTATATAAACTGCGCTATACCCTTCCAAGGTCAGGGTTTATTCTTAACAGTTCACTTGGTTCGTAGTACGATACTATCCTCCAGTAAATCAACTGTAAGCAGTTTTCTTTTTTGCAAAGAAATGGACACTACCGATGGATAGTATTGGACAGCTAACTCTAATGGCCTACTAAAAATTAGCCTTGACTTTAAAAGATGATAGCACCGTCCAGAAAATAGATAAAAACATTTTGTAAAGAGTGTTGAAAAGCTTATTCAATTTCGCGTTTGATAAACCCAAACGAAAATAATTTGATCTTGTTTTAATTGAATTATCAGGTGAGAAAGAACAAAATAACATTCCGATTTTTAAGGGCTTTTGTACTTCATCTTCAACTCCTGTTAGAAGCTTACAAAATCGATTGATTTTGACAAATTACTCTAACAGGAGTTCATTCAACGCAGAATTTAATAAGCTTTCCAAAGGGTTAAGAAATATATTTTTATCAATAATCTGGATGACGCTATAGCCTTTCAAAGTCAAGGCTATTTTTGAGTAGGTCAGCCGGTTAGCGGTCCGATACTATCTTTCGGTTTTACTTTTCTTTCCCTATTCCCCTCGAATAATTAAAAAAAAAATTAACAAAATATTACATTTTTCAACTAAATGGTCATCGCTTTAGTTCAAAATTAATCTATTTGATTGAAAATTGAACTATTTTGTTAAAAATAAGTTTCTTTTTTAAATTAATTTGTTGAGCTAAAACTGTAACTATTCCATTCTTAGTCAAAAATCTAATCTTTTTTTCTGATTAAAAATTCATTTATTGGGTTGGACATTCATACATTTCTTCTAAATCAGTCTTTTTAGGTTGCATTTATCAGTTTTTTATTTCAAACTAATTTTTTTTTTGCCGTAAATGAACTTTTTTGTTTAAAATTCCTATTTATTGGATTGAAAATGTAACTATTTTGTTAAAAATTGTCTTTTTGTTTTAAAAATTTAACATTTTAGTGAAAAATATAACTGTTAGCGTGTGAATTAACTATTTCTTTACAAATTTATATTTTTAATCGAAGATTCTACTATTTTTAGAGAAAATTCTACAATTTCGTTGAAGATTGAACTGTTTCTTAGAACATAAACTTTTTTGTTGTAAAATCATATTTTTGGGTTGAAAATTCAACTTTTTTTTCAATTCATATTTTTGGATGAAACTTCTACAATTTGTGCGGAAAATTGAAATATTTCGTTACACATCAAACTATGTATTTAAAACTATAACTATTTGGTGAAAAATCCACTTTTTTGTTAAAAAATCACATTTTTGGGTGGAAAATTTCACTGTGTTGTAAATAATTCGTATTTTGGCTTCAAAATCCACAATTATCTGGAAAATCAATTTATTTTGTTTAAAATTGGGTTTTCAAAATAAAATATTATTCTCATTGGTGAAAAATCAATTTTCAACA
>CAKNXH010056653.1:10080-25982 GCA_932178445.1 Andricus quercusramuli
TTTAAAAATTAAAATTCGAAAATTTTGTTGAAAGCCTCCAGGGGACTCCGTTTCCGCACGAGAAAATTTTATGTGCCCTTATTGCATCCGGACACTCAATTTAATTTTTTACCAAATTGTTGAATCTTCAACCAAACCAGTTCAATATAGACCCAACCATTTGTATTTTTACCGAAAAAAGTATGAATTTTAATCCAAGAAAACTTATTTTTGACCAAAAAAGACGAATTTTTAACAAATCACATGAATTTTCAAGTAGAAAAGATCATTTTTATAATAATTAAATAAAATCGTCAATCAAATATGAATAAAAATTAATATTTTCATTGAAAAATCTAAAAGCTACATTGCTAGTTAAAAATATCAATTATCAACAACAACAAACAAATTTTCAAAAAATAATAATTTGTGAGTTTCCAACTAAAATGGTGAATCTTGAAAAACGTAATTTTCAACAAAGAATTCAACCCAAAAGATGAATTTTTAAACAAATAGTTCAATTTTCAACCAACAAGATGTCATTTCCAGCAAAAACATTTATGCTATACCAAAAAACACAACAGCAAAATTATTTTCTAATTTTGGAAGGAGTTAAATTTTATTTTAAAAAGGAAAAATCGCAAAAATTTTGCTTTTTGCCCCGGGTGCAATCGAATGTTGTCAAATATGATTGAAATTAACTTACTTCACGTATTTTCAAACTTCAGTTCTTCCCAAGGGATTTTTTGTACCTTTTCCTTTCTAGCTTTTGATTCAATCATTTTTTTAATTTTATAAAAAATGATTCAATTAATCTCGTACTTAAGGCCATGCAATGAGTATAACAGCTGATCGAGTCAGTCCTGAGATAAATATTTTTCACCCATATTTAAAAATAAAAGTTTGAATATCGCGGCAAAATTTTCCGAAAATATTAAAAAATAGTAAATGACCATTTGTGGCAAGGCACAGAGTTGAGGGAGAAAAAAGTTTATTTATGAAAATTATAAATATTGACCGATGCATTTCCGCTTCAGTATCATGCGATCTGTTTTACCCACAGACCCGTGGAAGTGCGAAGTTGCTTGCTGCGATAGTGCTGCTCTGAAACAGCTGATACGTATTTCAACACGCACAAAATGGAAAACTTCTTGTAGTGTTCTGGAGCACGGTCGGTATTTCTCCAAATTAGTACAAAACTTTTTTCACAATTCCAAATATTTAGGACCAGAGCCGCCTTCCTTCGAGCCTTCTACTTAGCGTGCTAAATTTTCAGTACGATATCTTCTTCCGTGCGGACTTAAGTTGACATGGGAAAGTATCGATATAGCTTCCAGTTTTATTTTATTCGGAATTTTTTTTTTCAAAACTTCCACCAGAAAAGATCAGAGCCGTAAACATTGTTGTCTCCTCTTTCATTTCCCAAACTTTGAGCGTGATATCTTATTTCTTTTGGACGTAAGTTTACATTGCAAATTTGAGGACTAGCTTGGTCACGTGACCCTCTCGTTACATGGCCTCACGAAGTAGTATAAGGAGACCCCACTCCCGGAAAATTTGGACGCGTGGATTCGGATTTAGTTAGTTTGCATCGCTCGTAGCGCCTCTTGCGGAAACATGCATACATACATATAGATCTACATACGTACAGGCATACACATTCGTAAAAATCTGTGTTTCGTGACAAGCATGTGTGAGTTTGTTTTCCCCGGCTCACACTGGCTCACACCATTGATGCCGCCATTTGTAAGTCATGTATTTCAACGCTTTTCCGCAAGAGGCGCTGCGAGCGATGCAAACTAACTAAATTCTAATCTACGCGTCCGAATTTTCCAAAGACCGCATGGGAGTGGGGTCTCCTTATACTACTTCGTGCATGGCCTTAATGCATTCCGAAATGCGTGAGGTTATTTTAGGCTCTTTTCGCTCTCCCACCTTTCAAGTCCGCCATTTTTTACGTATAATACGTAATATAAGTATAAAAGTTCGAGTTACGCGTAACCGTGCAACCCTGGCGTTACCCGTTCGGGCATTATTATACAATCTGAGAGAAGTTTGACATGACTGAAATTTAAAGAGGTTCGAAAAAAGGATACCAGAATACATGATCCAGAATAAATATTTCAATATTTAAGGTGCCAAAAGTCCCGCGCTATCTCCACCTTTAGCCAATGGCGCACGCAATCCTGTTTATCCTCTTATGAGTCAGAGGCGTATCAAAATAAATATTCGCCCGCAGCTTCGTGATTTAATTCTAATTATGAAAATAGAATGGACCGCCTCAGTACCTTCTGGGCATCATTTTGCCATCAAATAATCCTATTATCAACAGTAACGTGGTAGCCCTAGAAGGTCTAAAGGTTTCAATACGAAATCAGATCGAACTAAGAAGACCCAGTCGCCTACATACAATCATTTTTCAACCAATAGAAGATTTTGGGTATCTTCGGTCATGAAATGAATAATAAGTGCAAAACACAATATTCTTAAAAGTTATTTACTAATTTTGATAATAACTTATATTTTCTTATTATATTGACAGACTTTTCGTAAATTGCATTTTTGTAAATATTACATTAAATTTTATAACTGAAAACAAAAATCCATACATCGAATCACTTGCGAAAATTACACATCACTTTTAAGATGCAGTAAAGAAATAATAATGTCTGTGAACATTCACTCATAGAAAAAAAGCATTCATTATTTCCATGCCTACATTCCCGTATTCCAGGGGAATACGAGAATGTTATTCATATACAAGAGCTGTTTCACAGAAACACACGACTTGTAAAAAAATTAAAATCGCGACATTGATATAATTAATAACAGCTAAGTCAACCTGAAAAGACGACTTATTCCGATTTAGTCTTAGTCTCGTCCTTATAATGCAGGAAGATGAATGAGAATAGGAAAACTCCTCCCATCATCGAGAAAGCGCTGGCGTAGTACGGATATGCACTAGGAATGAAGCGCTCATATTGAGTGTGTTCCAAAGGTCGGACAGAAACTTGAGTAGTGCTGTACAAATGTGTCAATCCAATACGAGTGTAATCGACCTTGAATTGGTAAACTCCGTAAACATCGGGAATCTTAAACCTAGCTTCATAGCGACCACTGCTCACTGGTTTCATCGTCATTCTTACAAATGGATCGATCCTAACAAATTCCAGCTGCAAGTCACTTGCTTCGTAAGGAATCCACTTATCTCCAGCTAATTTTTCTACATTGATGGAGTAAACAACTTCGTCCATTATGGTGTAAGCTGTAGGTGGTTTTGATTCACCAACTTTATGATGATGCACACCAGAAACTCGAACAACACCATTTTCTTTGAAGACCCATTGAGCCATGGCTTTTGCGACAGCCTCATTTCCAGACACTTCATGCTTCTGGCCTCCTGAAAAACATAGAAAGCAGTGCATGTCATCAAAAGGCCTTATACAGTATCATTCAGGTGCATAAGGACACCTACAAAACAAGCGATTAAGGCTCTGGAAATCATCGGTAAATCGGATTTCATAAACTGCGGTTCGGTTGTGTCGTTGGGCAAACCTAACGAAAAAAAGGAAAAAATACCATAAACTTGGTACCTGGAGGGTGGTAATTTTTCGTTTGATTCGCCCACAAACAGAACCGAGCAGATTCTCCTCCTCCGGCATGACCGATAACAAGCACAGTAAGTCACGAAAGCAAAGCCCGATTTAGACAATTATTTTGATAGATAACCTTTTCAGATAAAGCATGTCATATTACCTTGAGCTTTCTTGACTGGACTGGTAAAAGCTTCATCACTGAAAAAGTATAAAGATCCAGAAAACAAGACTCTGGCGTTATTTCTGGCCTGAAGAGCTGCGATCAACAAGGTATTTTTTCCGACAGCATGAGGATATTCTTTCACAGGTTGATCCGGAACATAGGAATATGCTGAACTAGATGCAGTGAGTAATCTGAGAATTAGAGGGTTATCCGGATCAGCAATCAGTCCTGTTCCTTGATAAAGCAATGGTGGCACGGATTTGCTTCCGACGATCACAGAAGCATCAATTAAGTTGGAAGAGTCGGCAACGATGGTTGTATGTTGTCCTAAATCAGAAATGTCGTAATTCATGTGATCGATTACGCTCGCGCCTTCATCGTCAACTTCAAAACCACATTCGGAAGCCAATTCTCGCAAACCGTCTCCAGACTGTGACGAGCCAGCAATCAGCACATTGCCACCTCCATCAATGAAGTCGGTTATCGCATCTACGCTCAAAGCCCCTCCAAATTCTTCGACGGATGGTGCAAAAATGACCAGATGCTTGTAAAGGTATTCCCCATACTTTGATAAAAGTAAGTTTGCATCGTCCGCTAGTTTAAATGAAAGAGCATAGCCGCTTTCTGTAACAATAATATTAATGCGATTGCGTCAGCATTTTATTTCAAAACTCATATCAAATTGTAACTTGTTTCAAGCCAGTGAATGAAAAAAATTTCAGAAGAATTAAAAAGAAATTGGAATTGTTGTTGAATCCGGATTGATTCGGTTTTTGGGAATTGTTTAATTGAAAATATTTAAGATGCAATGCAATCCTGATACGAAATTAAAGCGATAATTAAAGACATCTAGCGTTTCTTCAAACAAAAATTCCAGGACTTTTCCAGGACAAAAAAAAATACATTTTCCAGGTTATTGTTTACAGTAAAAAAATACTTCCCACAAAACATAGTAGAAATTTTAGGTGTAGTAGGACTGAAAAAGGTCATATGCGAAATTTCTGATATGCCCCTAAAATCTTATTTTATAGAAAAAAAACCGTTTGGGAGGGGGGCATTGTTCATTTGATCAAGGTGAAATATCACGACGCTAAGATAGAAAATATACAAATTTTTTTTTTTTTCAGCTTTAAAAATAATTTAAGGAAACTTTTAAAATTCAATATTTTCTACTGTATATAATATCAAACCGAGTTTAACAACGTATGTAATGAGATTTTTTTTAGAATTGGTTAAAATTTGACTGAATTATCGAATTTTAAGCTAATTTAGGTTTATTTTCAAAAAAATAATACAATTGTCAAAAAATAAGTCGATTTTTCAAATTTAAATCCAAAAGGACGAATTTTCTGTCGAAATAGACGAATGTTCAACAAAACAGTTGAATTTTCAACCAAAATGGGTGATTTTTTAACTAAATACTTGAAATTACAAAAATGAATTTCCAAGCAGATAGTCTTGTTTTGAAGAAAAAAAATTAAACTTTGACCAAAAATAGTTGAATTTTCAAAGCAAAAATTGGAATTTTCGACAAAAAGACGAATTCTCAACGACAAACTAAATAATTGGTATTTCAACAAAAAAAAAAATGAATTTTCAACCAGAGTTGAATTAAAAAAGAAATTCAACAAAATAGTTATTTTTTTAACCAAATAGTTTAACTTCTAACCTACAAAGATGAATTCTTAACCAAAACGACAAATTTTCAACAAAATACATCAATTTGCAAAAAAATAATTTAATTTTAAACTAAAAATGATTAATTTTCAGTAAAACAAAATTTCAAATATGCGAATTTTGAACCAGAGATGAATTTTCAACTAAAATTATGAATCTGCAATTCTGCAACCAAAGAATGAATGTTTAATAAAGTGGGTAAACTTTTCACAAACAAAAAAAAAACTAATTTTCTACAAAATAGTTGAATTTTCAACCAGAAATTATTAATTTTCCACCAAAGAGACGAATTTTCTAATCAAGAAGACGAATTTTCGACAAATAAAGATTTTTTAGCCAAGACAGAAAAAAATGTCAAAGAAATTGTTGAACATTCAAGCCGAAAGACAGCATTTTCAACCCTAAAATACGTATTTTCAACAAAAAAGTTAATTTTGAACCAAAAAATTGCAGTTCTAATCAAAATGGATCTATTAACAGAATAAAACAAGTTCAGATTGGCCATTTAAAAATTTCAAATTTATTTATTACAATTAGAAGAGAGTACTTTTTTACCATAAAATATAAATTTTTAATTCAAAAGGACGAATTTTTAACAAAACAGTTTAAGTTTCAACCAAAAAGATAACTTTTTAACAAATCAATCAAAATCAGTTGCATTATTAACAAAAGAATTGAATTTTTTAGAAGATAGTTAAATTTTCAAACAAAAAAATTAAGTTTCAACCATAAAGAAGTACTTCTCTCTTCAAAAAAGACGAATATTCAATAAAACAGTTGAATATTTAACCAAATCGTTGCATTTTTAACCTTGAAAGATAACGTTTCAGACAAAAAAGAATAAACTTCAAACAAAAACAGTTGCACTTTCAACCAAATAATTTTATTTTTAGAACACAGTTAAATTTTTAACAAAAAAGATTAAGTTTCTATCCAAAAGGTCAAATTTTCTGTCCAAATAGACGAATGTTTAACAAAACAGTTGAAATTTCGAGCAAAAATGATGACTTTCAGACAAATACTTAAATTTTCAACCAACTAATCAAATTTTCAAGAAAAATAAACGAATTTTCAAGTTAAAAAGTCGAATCTTTTAAAAAAACAGTTGAATTTTCAACTATTAAATATGCATTTTCAAACAAGAACTTTTCTGCCGAAAAAGATGAATTTTCAATAAAAAAGAACGAATGTTGTATCCCAAAAGACATATTTTCAACCAAACAGTTGAATTTTCGATAAAAAAACTGACTTCTTATATATATATGTTGAATTTTCAACCAAATAGTTCCGTTCTCAAAAAAAAAAACTTAATTTTTGACCAAACAATTGAATTTACAATCAAATAGTTGAACTTTTTGAAGCAAAAGATACGAATTTTCCACAACATAAATAAAATTTTTACTTTTTTTTCAATCTACACAAAGAATAATTTTCAACCAAATGGTCGAATTTTTAATTAAAAAAGATTATACTTGAACCAAGAATAGTTGCATTTTCAAGCAGATAGTTAAATTTCAAATCCAAAAAGAAGAATTTTTTAGACGACCGTTGAATTCTCAACTAAACTTTTTCCATAAAACAGTTGAATTTTTAACCAAATATATGAATTTTCAACTTAAAAAGATAAATTTACAAAAAAACGTAAGTGCTGATATTTCAACCAAAGATTAAATTCTACCAAGAGTTGAATTTTAAAACCAAAAACACGAATTTTCAAACAAATATGTAGTTACATTTTCAATTAAAAACAAGCAACTTACAACCAAAAATTGAAAAGAGATGAATTTTCAACTAAAATGATGAATTTTCCAACTAAACAGACGAATTTTCAGCAAATAAATATTTTTCAGTCAAGAAAAAAAAACTAGTTAAACCAAATTGTTCAAATTTCAAGTTAAAAGACGAATTTCCTATAAAACAGTTGAATTTTGAAACTAAGAACACGAATTTTCAACTAAAAAGAATAATTTTCTACCTAAAAGACGAATTTTCATGGAAGTAGATGAATTTTTAAACAAATAGTTGATTGTTCAACTAAAAATGATCAATTTTCAACCAAAAATATGAAAAGTAAAGTTTTCAGTAAAAAAATTAGTTTTCTACAAAAAAAAGAAACGATTTTTTAAGAAAATAGACAAATCTTAAACTAAAATGCCAAAATGCGAATTTTCTGTAAAACCGTTGAATTTTCGAAACAAAAGTTAATTTTCAACCAAAAAGAAAGACGAAATTTCAACTAAAAGATATCAATTTTCAACTAAAAATTTACATTTTTAGTTGAAAAAAAGAAACTTTCAATAAAATAGGTCAATTTTCAGTCAACGAGATGAACCTTCAACAATACAAATAAATTTTTAACAAAGAAGTTCAACTTTAACCGAAGTAGTTGAATTTTCAACTAAAAAAGATCAATTTTCAATTAAAATAGATCAATTTTCAACAAAATAGATAACATTTCAACCAAATATATAAATTTTCAATTGAACTGATGAATTTTCAACTAGAATAGTTAAATTCTAAGTTACAAAAACTAATTTTCAATAAAAAAAAAAGAATTTCCAACCAAAGAGATGCATTTTGAGCTGAAATGATGAATCTCCAACAAAAAATGATTTGTTAACAAAACCAACAAATAATATAATAGTAGGTAACTTCACCAAAACATATTTTTATTTTAAATCAAAAACAGTTGAATTCGATCAAAAATGTAGAATTTATTGAAAATAGTTCAGTTTTCAACAAATGAAGATTTTAATTTTATTTTAAACACTGAAAAATACGAATTTTCAGCAAAACATTTGAATTTTCAATTTTTTAACTGGAAAATTAATTTATTCTGTTGAATTTCAATCTTTTTTGTTTAAATATTATATCTGGTTGAAAATTAATTTTCGTAGGTAGAAAATTCAAATACGTGGTTAAAAATTCAACTAGATTCTTCAAAATTCAATTATTTATCCAAAAAGGATTACTTTTTAGGAAAATTATCGAATTTTCAAACAAATAATAACATTTTTAAATGAAAATATAATAGTCAGGAGAAAGCAACTGCAAAAAAAAAGTAATAGAAATACAAATAATCAATCAATTACCAGCAAGAATATTATATGAGGGTGGACGCAAAACTTAATTTTTTCTTCTTTTATAAAAAGGATAAAAGAGTTTGAAATTAAAAGAAAAAAAATTACAGACAGTTTAAAAAGTTTTTTTAACTGCCTCTCATAGAAATTCCATGACTTTTGCAAGCTTTTTCGCAAATCCCTGACTTTCCCTGACCAATAATATTCCCAGACTTTTCCCTGATTTCCATGTTTTTCCTGACCTACGGCCACCCTGCAATGACTTCTGAATTCTTATGAATCTTTTTTCATTCACTGGAAAAATAAAGTTATACTAAAAAGTTCGACGAAACCTCCATGCAATACTGATGATATAAATAATAAAGGATAAAATAATTGAAGCAATATTTGATGAATAAAATAGTAAAGTGGAATTGATTACGCAGCCTAAATACCGATACCGGTATCGGTAGGATAATGTTTACGTACCTTGCAAAGATTTGAAGAATATAGAGTGAGTTTCTTTGATGGCTAAATTATCCAGCAAAACCAGGGTAGGTCCGCCGGCATTTGCTGCAGCGAAAATGCAGAATAAACAAAAATATACTCCCGTGGAACTCATTCTGCTCACGATTGACAACGGCCACGTTTGCCACGACACTTCCTCTCCCCAGGAGTCACGAGAGAGATCGATGACAGAAGTGAGAGAAACAGAGAAGCCATAGACTACAGTGGAGATAGATATTGAAGTTAATGTGTTTTTTGAGAATGCTAGAGTTTTTATACGTAAAATACCCAAAATGTGGTATCTTACGTAAACAGATTCTCATACATGGTCAATTAGGGCCCTTTCACACGATTGCCGATCCGCAAGTTGCGGATAGAGATGGGGAGTGACCGTCATATGACCGATTTCTGGTAATCTGACAGTCACCTGACCGGACAAGTGGAAAAAGTGGAAATCATGTCATTACGCCAAAAATTGAATTAATATCATAGATGTAAACGACACAAAACCTTTTTATTAGAAAAACAAACATTTTTCCTCAAAAAATGTGAAGAAAAAGGAATAAGTACGTTAAAAGTGATCGTATATCGTTCCTGTCAACGAACATAACCCATTAAACATGAATAGTTTTCAAATCTTGAAAACTAAGAAGTACTCTTTTTTTAAAAAGAAGCCAAAAACGATGATTTTGTGTGAGTTTTATTTTTCAATAAATGGTATAAAATTTAGTGTGTAGTATTTTCTGTGGTAGGTGAACCTAACCTGTGTGCATAAGTATTAAAATGGAAATTATACCATGTTAAAAAACTATATACAAAAGTATTTGGGTTTGATTTGAAAAATTCCAAATTGTATATATTTGGTTTAAGAATTCACACGCTTAACATTTTGCCGTTTCAAATCTAAGTTTTTAAAAATTATGCAATTTTAAATTCAAACCTTTTATTTCTGAATACTTGTATAATAGAGAAGGTTAGAATTGGAATAATTTCATCTTAACAAAATTCAAAATTATTTTGGATTAATTTAAGTCGTTCAAAATTGTACAAATTATGCTTTAAAATTTAAATGTTCAACCTTTTGGCATTTCAAATGTAAATTGTTCATAATTGTACAATTTTAAATTAAAATCCCGTATACTAAAGTAATTGCAAAGAGGAAGAGGTTAACATTAGAATAATTTCGCATGATAACAAAATTCAAAGAATTCAAATTAATACTTGCTCAAGTATAATTTCATAACACTTAAAATCGCACTTTAGGATTCTCTCTTGCTTATAATTTAGATAAATTGTTAGAAACCAAACAATATCCAAATGAAAAGTGTTTTTGCAGAGCCTCGAAATAACGTATCTTTTTATGTTTTTGGAAAAGCCAAATTAAAACGCTTTTAAATTCAAAATCATTAGACTGAACTGTTAAAAATTTGAAGAAAACTTCAAAGTTCAGAAGTGCAAAAATGTCAAGTTATTTTAAACCTATAAGCTCAACATTTTCGGGCCGATAAATTTTGAATCTTCAATTGAAAATAAGAACTACACTTTTTAACTTTTCTGTTCTTCAAATTACTAACCAAGTTAAATTCTTTTGACAAAACATCTAATAGTTGATATTTTACCCAAAAAAGACGAATATTCAACCAAAAAGGATGACTTTTTGATGAAACAGTTAAATTTTCAACGAAATGCTTATATTTTTAACAAAAAATATGTAATTTCTAACAATAAGATTAATTTTATACTGAAGAGACAAAGTTTCATTTAAAAAATTAATTTTGAATCAAAGAAAAAAACTAATTTTGAATCAAAGAGATGAATTTTCAACTAAAGTGATAAATCTTCAAACGAAAAAATTAATTTTTAACAAAGTAGTTCGAGTTGCGCAACTGCTTTGAATTTTCTTCCCCAAAAAAAAGATGAATTTTCAATAAAAGTGTTGAATTTTCAACCAGCAAAGGTTTTTCAGGAAAGGAAGAAAAAAAATGATTGAAGTTTCTACAAAACAGTTGATTTTTCAACAATAGAATTAAGTGTATTATAATAATGAATATTATCATACACTGAAAGCACAGTTATCTCTATTTTGTTAAGAATAAGCTATGGGGACGGCGATTTGTCAAGCTCAGCTGAGAGGGCAGCACCCTGAGTGGTGACGTACCTTGTACACAAGAACAAGGCATTATCTACGGTTTCCTTAGTTTTTTGTTATTTGGAAAGCGATTTGCTCCTTTATTTGTACACCCAAATGCCACATGCAGACCTGGCATTTCGAAAATAGTGCTTGAAGCAATCACCTCAAAGCTGCGTTATGAAGGACTGATATAATTCGAATAGCAGACGTTACCGCCGTGGGAACCGTCGTCTTGTGCATGATCCAACCCACTCATGGTCTAGCCAAAGAACGTCCCATTTTCGTCCAAATCGCGCATACCAGCTCCGCGGCCATGTTGTTTCCATTCATCTCAGTCTCTAGCTGTACATTTATTCAATATGGCAGCGTAGCTGGTAGCCTTGCTGATTGGCTGCAATTTTTTTTACTTGCGCGTGGCTAGACCTGGTGTGAATTGGATCATGGTCTTGTGTATCACCAGGCGCACTAGGGACCCTAGCGCTGCCCTCCAAATGGAAATAGCCGTAACTGCAGTTCGGATAAGTCATCTGTCACTTTTATGAATATTCAAAATAAGATTCAAATAGCCCTGATTCTCGTAAGTCTTATGGACATTCATTGTGTATATCGTATCACAAAAAAGATATATAATAAACACCATCGTATCAAAGACATTTGAGTCTAATTCAAGAGATTCGTAAAAGTGACAGATGACTTCTCCGAACTGCAGTTACGGCTATTTTAATTTGGAGGGCAGAGCGGCCGCAAGTGTCAGTCGCCGTCCCCATACGAATTTATTTAGTCTCCTGAGAACTTTAAAACTAAAAAAAACTTTAAAAATAAAAGCCTTATACTACAATCAAAACCAGAATATAGTGTTGACAGCACCAGCGAAAAATTTTCCATTTCGCGTAAGTTTAGTTTTACAGAGTCGCTTCACGTTATAAGATAGGTTTATTGAATTATCCTTTTCATCCTTTTATTTCAACCTGTAATTTTTGGCATCTCCAGTTTTTCTTTCTTATCACTATATTGATCCCTATAATAAATAAAAATGTTATCCACAATATAATAAAACAAAATGAAAATACCATAACGTAAAATTCAAATTAGCGTTCAGTCATTTAGTTAGATTTAATCCTGAAAGAAACAAATCATATTTGCCATAAACTTATGTCTTAATTCCGTATGATGAATACATTACTTAGTAGACAACATTCCAATAAATATTTATAAGATGATTTTCAGTTTTTCCAAAATGTCCGGTCAGACGGTCAGATGACCGGAAATCGGTCAGATGACCGAAGCGATCGGCGTCACTTGACGTCACTTCCCATCCCTAAACATACCTGATAAATTAGGGCCCTTTCACACGATTACAGATCCGCAAGTTGCGGACTTGCGCAAGTATGGTTGTGTCTATGAAACGTTTCATTGAAATATGGAAAGTTTCTGATGAAACAATGAAAAGTTTCATTGAAATATGGAAAGTTTCTGATGAAAAGTTTCATTGGACCAAAATTTCTGAAACGTTTCAAAGTTTCACAAACACGTATGCGCTTGTGCACTCATGTCAGGTTGAGGTATGAGGTTCATTATGCAAAACCTGCAAAACTAATCTTAGGTGGCAGCACCGAGCCGAGTACTAGACCCTCTGTCAATGAGATACGAATTTCAAGAAAAGAAATTTGGTTAATAAGTATAAAGTGCCATTTATACCCTGTAAACATAACAAAATATATTTGTCAAACTTTTTTATCAATATTTATCATATAGCATTCGTAAAAGGTTCATAAATCCGTTTCTGACTGTCACTTGCAAAGTGGTGGTTAGGTTTACTATAGTTCACCATATATCCCATTGTATGTATAATTTCCACTAAAAGTAAAATTACCTTCGTATCAAGGCTCTTTCATACCTTCCGTCAATCGGTCGTAGACCAACCAATGTATCGAAATATCCATTCACACCTTCGCAAAATTCAGTGAAATCTAGTAATATTTTAATAAACTTTCAGTGAGTTTTAGAATATAACTAAACTATTACTAGATTAAACTGAATTTCCCGAAGGTGCGAATGGATATTCCGATATGTTTGTCGGTCGATGTCGGTCGACGACTGATTGACGGAAGGTGTAAAAGAGCCTTCATGAACGTCATGGAGACCCGAACTCGAACGCGTTCGGGTTTGAGTCTTCATTGTGCATTACTTCAGGTTTAGTTTTAAATTTGTTGGTGAGGTTAAGCCGACAAGATATCCAAGACGTGATTTTATTTTAACCGAAAACACGTATTAAATCATATACACGTGTGAAATTCAAAATTAAAGCGACTCACAATAACCTCAAAAAAATCGCCGCCCACCGTAAATCGCATTGCGTTGTTTTTCAAGAACTTATAGATTATGTGCTCCTTTCACATACTTCAGGTCTCAGTTCTCATTGTGCGTTACAAAATTTCAGTTCAGATCCGCGTTCGAATTAGTACGACCCCACTAGACAAAGATTACGGTACTGTAAAAAAGGACAGAGGTATCTTTGGGTTCAGGTTTTGGGTCTCCATTGTGCTCGGGCCCTTAACGGAACCAACCCTAATAGCGCGGAACGTTCCAGGAACTTTCAAAACATAAATTAACGTTTTTGTTATTATTATCAATAAATATCGCGCAAACCGTAAGTGATAGGTCAATCAACGTCACTTTATGATAAGGATATCATATTATAGTGTAGTATATATGCGATACTCAAAAATGACATCCATTTTTACCTATCTCTTACGGTTTACGAGATAATTTTTGTTAAAAATAACAATAATGGAGAGTTCCCCTCAGGTCCCAGTGGAACCTTCCCAAGGGACGGACCTTTTACACGTTCCGGGAACGTTCCGAAGGTGCCCACCATGGAGAATTGACATAAGGAGACCAAAGTAATGTAATCGAAAATAAGCAAATTTTTGTCGTATAAAAATGGTTACAATACTGCCCGAGTTATGACGCTAGTATTGCACGTAGAAAAATGGCCGCCGTACATGTTGCCATCTTACATTATTTATTATTTACCAATGTGATTCTCATAGGAATGTATAAATTATTATTAAAACGCAGGAAATTTATTTTACTTATCTCGAAATATCGGTGATTCTATATAATTGAAGTGATCCTGCAATGGACGTGGTAGGTACTTCAAATTTATTGCAAAAAAGTGGAAAACAATAAGTAAATAACTGATCAGTTTTCAATCTTGTACGCATACACATTACAGAACTGATATGGGACATCCACTTGAGTATAACAGTTTTTACATTCCAATATTCTTTAAATGCCTCAACAAATTGTTTTATCAATTTAGAAATTTTGAATTTTTGTTAAGGGTTATATCATGGAGAATAGACATAAGGAGACCAAAGTAGTGTAACCGAAAATGAGCAAATTTTTGTTGTATGATAATGTTTACACTACTTCCCGTTCCCGTGCTAGGCGCTAGTGTCGCACGCGTATTGAGCGGCGGCTGTTTTTGTTTTGTTGACATTGACAGATTCTGAATTATTCACGATTGTAATATGTGATTTACAGAGGTAAATTGTCATTGACATAAAACAAGAGTTAAATAATTAAAATAATTGTATCCACCGCGAAACATCTTTTTTTGAAGTGTGTGTGTGTAACTGTAGAGATCCTGCAATGGACGAATTATTGCGCTAACGAATTACTATAACCTTTGCGTTATAAACATTTAAATAGAGAATAATTAAGATTTTGATTTGAACGTGAAAGTCAGGATTATTGTATTTGATGAATATTGAATTTTTCATCAGTTTAAAATGCACCACAGGTTTCCTTTTGAATACATGACTCAATAAATTGTTTAAATGATTTAGGAATTTTGTATTTATGCTTGAGCCTTGAGGTTATATTTACACGGACCATGACGGCGGCCATCTTTACGCGTACCACACTAGCGCCGCCTTCGAGTAAATCTAGCATTTCTATGCGTTATTGTACATCCGACAGAAAAATGCTCGTTTTTGGTGAATTCAATGTGCAGAACTTTGGGCTCCTTATGTCTATTCACCATGGTCCCACGAAACGTTCCAGGAACGTTCCGGGAATCTGAAAGATTTCAAAACAATTTTTTTAACTTTGCAGAATTTAAAAGAAATTCAGAAAAAATTTGAATGATTTTAAAAGATTAGAAGGTTTAGAAATTCTGAAAAGATTTGAAAAAAGAAGTGTCTTAAGATTCTTGGGGAACTTTCAAATGATTTTTTATTTTGAAAAAAAACCTTTTAAAAGAATTGAAAAAGATTTTAAAACATCTCAAACGATATCCAAAAATCTCGAAAAATAGTGTAGAATATTTGGAAGCAGAATGTTTCAATTTGGTAAGATTGAACAATAAAAAATGAAGTATTTTCAAGAAATATTCATAAGAATTGGAGAAATTCAAAAAGAATGTTAAACTTTTAAAGATTTCATAAAATGTAGATTTTTGAAGATTTCAGGCCTAACACGTACACGGGCGCGCGCAATGCATAGGGAATTCTACAGAGGGTCCAGAGACAGTGTGGCACAACCTAGCCGGATGCCGCCATTTTACGGTCTGGTTCGCTGAGGTCGGCGCGATTTTTAAAATTACACACACGCAGATCCTGTAAAATGAAATCAATAAAACTATACATTTATTGAAGTAAATAAATTTACAAGCTATTAGCCCATACATCCAGGGGACAGTTAATTTATTGAAAGAAATAAATAGAACAAGAAGCCATTAACCCACGCACCCGGGGAAAGCTGATTTATTCAAATTAATAAAT
>CAKNXH010056655.1:0-20043 GCA_932178445.1 Andricus quercusramuli
CTATCACAATTTGGAGCTGAGATAAGGTCCTCCTCTCTTATTAACTCCGTAAGCTGCAATTATTTAAATTTTTTAATTTTTATAACATCTGCATTTACATAAAATGTCAAGGAATTCGCCTGATTTTGGTCACTTCATTTGTAATTAATGTATGATGGTGTAATGAATAGACAATTTGTTCCCAACAAAATTATCTTTGCAACGAAGTTTGTTACGTTGTAAAGCGATTTTTTCTCACTGACTTAATCGAACTTGTGTAGAGAGGTCAACATTTTTGAAACCTATAGTAGACGACGCACAGGTGAACCATTGTATCCGCCTCAACTCATTCAAATTATGAACGAGATAATAAAGTAAACAGAGTTAAGAATACGGAAATACTCAAATCATCATCACTGAAATAGAATCGATAATAACTGGCTCATTTCGTAATTAAAATGCTCCAGGTATGAAACAAATAACGAGCGTGTTTTTGAACAATTTTCGGATCTTTCTGATACATAATCAGAAAACGAAAATTACAATGTAGAAGTTAATAATACATGGGATCAAATTAGTCCCGCACCTGAGAATGCCGAGACTAAGACGAATCAATGAGGGTAAATTACCGAGAATAGAGATTTGCAAAATGATTTCGAGGATTGCAGAGATGGATCAATTAATGGTCACTCTTGAAAATTCACAAAAAGACAAGTGTAAATCAATATTGTCACCAAATACGTTAATTCGTATGGTGAAAGCGGATAAAGTTAAGCGTCGCGAATTTGAGACGGATATGGAAAAAATAATCGGATCTCTCGTAACCTCCTCAGTAAAAAGAATGGATGATCGGATAGATATACAAACAGAAAACTCCAGTCAGCAAGATAGGGTTTTAGAAGAACAGTTAGTTAATATCGAATAAAATGTCTCTTCACTTAAACAGAAAACGGAAGAAGTTCCTACCGAACAGGCAGAATTTATTGTTGCAAATATTAATCCTCGGAAGCGTTTTCAAAGTACTGAAGATTATGAGGATTCACTAGAAAGAACAATGGATAGGAATATGGATGGTACAAATACTAAAATTCCATGGCTTAAAAACTATCCGGTACACACATTTTCAGGATCAGGCAAGGAAAGACCTATGATGTTTCTGAATGATTTCAGTTAATATATTAGAGCGATAGATGTTAGAAGGGACGATTTTAATTTTGCAGTACATTCATGCTTGGAGGGTATTGCTAGAGAATGGTGGAACCTTGTAACTACTACAGGTAAAAATAAATTTACATGCAAAGAAAAATTCATTTCAAAATTCTGGAATGATAATATTCGTTTTCAAATTAGTTCAGATCTTCAATATGGTTTTTATCAAGGAAGATTATCAAAATCGGCATATGCCGTTAAAATGATAAACAACGCCAAAGATTTAATACCAGATCCATCTGAGTGTGAAATCGTCTGTAGATTGTCGGGGTATTTCTCAAAAGAAATTCTTTCTGCATATTCAAATTGCGATAATAAAACTTTTGAAAAATTGATTGAACTATTAGAAACTTTTGATAAAGCAGGCTCAATGAATTGTATGGGAGACGATGATCACCGTAGCAATAGCGTTTACCAGCAAAAAGATTTTGGCAGCTTTATTCGC
This sequence comes from Andricus quercusramuli, assembly GCA_932178445.1. Classification (NCBI taxonomy): domain Eukaryota; kingdom Metazoa; phylum Arthropoda; class Insecta; order Hymenoptera; family Cynipidae; genus Andricus; species Andricus quercusramuli. The sequence continues at coordinate 1,634 of CAKNXH010056655.1, forward strand.
TATAATCGAAATATAAGAAACAATAAGAGAGGTGGAAGTAATTTTCTAAATTCCTTTCAAAATCAAGAAGGGCAACTAGATCATGAAAATGAGGTTCTTAGAAATTCTAACTTCGAACCAAATTATCCATCTCGATTATGAAATAATGACCGATATTTAAAACCGGAACAAAATCAATTTGGAAATAATTATTATTCCGGACGGGCATATAACAATTATCCACGTCAGAATGATCAAAATCAAGGATATTTTAAATCAAACAACAGCGCTAATCAGAGAAAAAATTCTTTTAATAATGCAAATCAATCAATTACACGGGAAAGAGCAGAACCGTTAATCATAAATTGATGTTCATCAATAATAAAAGTTTGTCCCTGCAATGGTAATAAGGGACCCAACTCTCTTTTGACATTGGCTATTTTAACTTGAATATGAGTTACAAATAAGGAAATTTAATGCTAAATAATTGTGAGTGAGGAAAATTCATCACTAATTAAGAAGACTAGGATAATAAATACATCACTTCAAGTAGAATTCCGTCAACAGAATTAGGATATTTATTTGATACTACCCGTGGAAAAATTTTTCTGGGAGTGGAAAGAAACTGTATTCGACTGTTAGCATTATAATTAACGTCACAGATGAATGTCGTAAGTTTTATGGTTACGTCGGTCCACACAAAGTATTTAGAATGATGAGCGAATACTTTTATTATCCACGTTTAGCGAAAACAATTAGGCAAAGATTAGCCACTTGTAACTTACGCCAAAAGAGCAAGGTCACAAACCAAACGAATTAAGCAGAAATCAAAAATTATACACCAACGAAACCCGGAGAAATACTATCAATTGATTTTTGATATTCCCTTACCGGCATCAACAGGGGGATTTCAATATATATTATCCTTTAAGAAGGATGACGATAAAAAGAACAACTAATAAAATCTTTACTGATCATATGCCAAAATACGGGAAACAGGATAAGATCATAACAGATAACGGAACGCAATTTACGTCAGATCTATGAAAAATAAACTAAAAGAAGAAGATATTCAGATAGTTTTCTCTTCAATTCGTCATCCCGAAAGTAACATAGTGGAGAGAATCCATAGAGAACTTTCAAGACTTTCCCGATCTTTGATTAAAGAAGACCACAGCGCATGGTGGAAATGGGTACGCATAATTGATTCATGCATGAACGAAGCGCATCATGATACGACCGAATTAACCCTAATTAAAATTCATATGAATGTTAAATGGAAACGGACTTGCGAAAATTGTCTTAGGTTCCCCCCCAAAAACCCCGGACCCAGAATACGAGAGAAAAATTGAGATTTTTTACAATAACTTCTTGAAAAAGGTTAAGAAACATGTCGGAGCGTTTACTAAAACTCATAAAATTACCAAATTTGAAGAAGGCAATCAGGTCCTCAAAAAACAATTGAATAAGTCAAATGAAGATAATAAAATCCTATCGGAATTTCTACAAATTTACGATGGACCTTACTTTTTCAAATAACAGGCCACACCAGGGACATTTATTTTATGGGACCACAGGGAATTAGAAGAAAAGGATATGTACCGCGCTCAAGATTTAAAAGGATATAAGGAAAGCATTATTCAAGATAAACAATTCTGTACAAACATTTCTCAAATCGCGACAAATAAATAAGAAGTCAGGAATATAAATGTAACATCAAATTGGAATAAGCGTGATAAATATTTCGAATATTATACATCAATTTACTGAAATTGACAAATTAATCAGTTTGAACCCGGCATTCTCAGGAAGCAGAATGTTCCACTCTCTTAATTTCAGAAGCGAACTTAAATATAAGCTTAAATATGAGTTACAAATAAGGAAAATTAGTGCTAAATAATTGTGAGTGAGGAAAATTCATCACTAATTAAGAAGACTAGGACAATAGTTACACAAAAACACGGTGAAAAAATTAACAAATAAATAAAATAAATGTGTAATAAAAATAGATCTACAAATATAATAAGTGAGCAGTTAGTTTATAAACGAATGGATTCAATTTCATTATACGGATTCGTTTAGGGGAGCGTTGATGGCTATCAATTTCTGAAAATTACTAAAAATCAATACAATTTATGGTAAATTTAAGATTTCTTACTAAAATCAGCCAACCGCAGTTATAATTAAATTGAGAAAATTGATAAACACAAAATCGATCCTCGGTTAGATAGACTGATACAAGACCATAAATGGATGAGCCGAGGCAACACGCCCACCATAAAATATGTAATTTATGGACTACCTGAGTCGCTTACAACCGAACCATTTCTGGCTTTTAGTAATTATCTTATTCATATTAAAATTTAAATTATACGGTTTTCAAGAGATCACATGCTGAATTTACGAGAAAGACTTGTTGTAATTTTGAGCGATAACAAACAATATTTGGGTCTGAAACAAGCTCTTAAAAATCATGGTTTTAAGCAAAAACAGCCATATTTGAGACTTAAAAAATAATTTTTCGGATGCCTTTTTTTAAAGCACTTTCTTTCTTACTGAATAAGGCGTTTCCAGAATTTCATTAGATTCTTCAATTAATTTACATGTTAGATTTGAGACTTTGCAGACTTTACTAGAGCATCCAAACACAGAACAAAACGATTTGCTTTGTGACTTCTTGAGCCTGAATTTCATTCCTCAAACTTAAATTTCTAAACTAAAATGCGTCTTATTAGATGAATCAACAAAGTATCCTTTCAATTTATAGAGGAAATGACTTTCGTCAAAAAAGATATTTTCGATCTGATAGTATCTACTGTGCATACAATGATTGGTTCTTCCGTATACGATTAAACGCATATACTATTATATCTACAGCATCTTTGATGACTCACGGTGTTTGGATGAAAAATATTTGTGTGCTTCTTCCGTGCAATCTTGATTATTTTATTTCAAAAGCGTATAATTGTCAATTTTTCAATTATTTTTTTATAACATCCAATGCAATTTTGCTTAGGGTAGATATATTCATGATTTAGTTAGCTGTTCTGATTTTTTTTCTCGATTCAAGAAAATTGGTCCCTTGTCAAAAGAAAACACTGGCTTCCTTCAAGTAAAATCAGCCAAGTTGTTCAGCCTTAAGTATACACGTATACTAAATTCAGTATTCAGTTTTTCAGAAGATATGACAAGTCGAAAATACCTATTGGCAGCAGTTAGCCAACGAGAGTGATTCAGAGGTCCTGGTTTACGATTTGTAAGATCTGGATGACAGGTGCCAGAGCTGATAGCTTCACAGATCCCAAACAAGTAGTGTTGGTCTTTACTAAGAATTTTGGAGCATAGAAAAAACTAAGAATGATCTTTACCCTGATTCTTGAGTAAAGATTACCGGCAAAAAAAATTACAGTCTTGGTATTTTTTTCTTTTACCCACGCTTGTACGGAACTTTTGGCAGCTCTAACGATTCGGAAAGTCAGCGTGTATGAAGCCGCACTTATCCGATTTGCCTCTTACACCAACCATCAGCTACCTCCACTTCAGCGATCAAAGCTAGTGGCTTCCAATTTTCAAGACGGTGGTGTCAACTTTTATGAGAAAAAAAGACAGTTTCTGCCAATCGAGGGTAGTATTTGTGTTTTACCAATACGAACAGGTAAGAATACGAAATTACCTGCAAAACCATTTACCCTAAGTTTTTTCTGTATGTCGATTTCAGGAAAATTGCTCTCAATTTTCTGGAAGGATACCACAGGCAATTTTTCAAAATGTTTTGAGATCTCGCCAATAGGTCCTGAAAAGCTTCTTAGTTCATCAGTTTTGCCATCCAGTTTTTCAAGTTAATGTCTCAAAGAGAGTTAATTGCAGTATAGAAGGCAAACAGACCATTGAACAGGTCGTTTAAGAGATAACTCTAAAACTCTAATGGCACCCCCTTTCCAGCCAGTATTAGTATTCGCACCGTCACTTCCAACGATGCGAACGTCAGATAGCTTCATCAAGAATACTGGAGGCAGATATCCTTGGCAGTTTTTGAAATAGGTTCAGCGTGAAAGAGATAGGCGGATCCCGGTTCCTCAATAACTGAAATGTGCTCCTCTTTCGTGAGCTTTCTATACTTTTGAAAGCCTTTTGTCTCAATAACAAGATTGTCATCTGAGCGCCCATCGAAGTATAGGCCTCTTGGATGTACGTCAGCTTTCTCTTATTGCTCATTCTTTAACCTTCGAGCGCTCGCGCCAAGTGAACTCACACCAGCCTGATGAAATTCTTGGATGCACTCAACTTTGCAACTGATCAGGTGTCAGGCAGAGTGGACGGGCAAAACAAATCTGACAGCTATCTGACGTCTTATTACCTAGAAGGAGAATACCTGGCGTTGGAACCGTCCAATGGCCTGATTTTTCAAATAGCAAGCATTTTTCGAAAAAGGCGGCTAATTTGCCGCCCACGCGAGCGCTCGAAGGTTAAGTTACTTCAAACTAGAGACTTCGCCCGTCCTATTCTATTCTTGTCAATAACCTTTGCTTCTTTTTCAATTCCAAAATGACTTCCTAAACAAAAAATCGGAGGGGGCCTGCACGTTTCTAGTTGAGCCACTGAACTTTTTTACAAACCATTTTGAATCTTCAGACTGAAAATCTCGCGTAGTTCTTATTGTGATGCGAAAAAGAAGATTGAACTCACTTGCAAAATTCGAACACACAATTCTTTGATTACCATGAAAATTAATTATTCATAACAGCTTACATGTGTAGCCGTACTATTTCAAATATTTATTGAAGCTACTTGTTTCAATAATCCTTCATTTCGCAATTTGGTTTTGTATATTTTCTGATCACTATCTCTTGTAGTATCAAAAACTATTCAGATTGTTTCTTGAACAATGCGAAGAAGTAAACTTCAAGTGAACAATGCATAAAAGTGAATAAACTTCTTTTTTCTACTACTGCTTTCTATTTTCTATCGTGTGACATCACACTTCAGAATTTGAAGCATCATGCTATCGATTTATAGGACACATATCGGTTGCTCGAAATTTCACAAATAGTTAACTTTATAATTTTTTTTGCTATGAAGTCGCTGAAATATTCAGTCGAGGCTCATCATTTTTTCGATAACGTAATAATATTTTATTTGAGTTAACCAAAGAAGTAATAATAGCATATGTGTTTTGAATTATAGTATACGGATGATTCTCTGTATTACGGTCACTTTGGATAGAACAAACTTGTTTTGCAAAAATATTCTAAAATAGGTTTTTTTTTTGTATGACGCCTATTAATTGGTGCTAGAGTAAACAAATTTTCAAAATATTTGAGCTGAAAAATATTATTTTCAATTTTTGTATACAATTTTTGTTAGAGTTATTGGTTTTCTTTTAGAATTAGGATTCATGGACTGTTTTCTATCGAAATCTGTATTTTAGAGTTTTTTGGGTAGCTGATTCCGAATTTTATAGCAGAATTTCGAAATTCAAAATGACTTATCCAATATGGCAGCTCCAAAATTTCAAAACAGTCACCATTATATAAAAATGGGTATTCTAAGGTTTTTTGGTCGCTGAATCCAAATATAATAATAGAATTTTTAAACTCAAAATAGCTTATCCAATATCATTATGTATTTTGGATCGCTGCATGCAAATGTGATAAGTTGGACCTATGAACTTCCTAGTACTCTAAGATTCAAGAAAGGATTTCATAATTATTAACAAATTTTTGTTAAGAAATACTTTAATCAATTGAAATAAAAAACATGAATAAATCAATTTCAAACGCTTCCAAAACATAAATTATGTTTTCACGTATACTCAGATATGTCAGTAAATTCTTTTAGTCTGATAAGGCTTCCAGCAGAAGAATGCGTCTCTGAAGCACGGATTTATTTTTTCCTATATCTCTTTATTTATTTGCGAAAGTTTTCGTTCTGTTTTTAAATCAGTTGAACAATACTGAATTTACATAAATATCAATTTGCAAAACCTAACCTATAAAATGTCAGGTTCAAAATACAATCAGTTATAAGAAGAACAAAATGCATTTTGAAGGTTGTAATTTGTTCGAGGTTTCAAACATGGCTACAAACTACAGTTCAGTAATATATTTGTTTCCCTAATGACATTACGAACTAATTAACTTATCAAATAAACAGACTCCATGTTACAAATACACTGAAATACACGTAGTGGCGAAACTAACAGCTCAGAGCCGGGTCACAGCTCATGAAGCGAGGCCCCAAATTATTATTAATTTTTATCTTCGAACTTTTTCATGCCGAAATGCATTAGATATTTCATTCCTTAACAATTTGAAGTATTTCAGAATAGAATACTGTTAATAGAATATTGGTTTGATGAACAATCATGAGGCATATGGTTAGCCTATTTTTGTTGTATCACGCCTTTGAATTCTGTGACGTGCGATTACGGTACGTGTAATGTCAAACAACAACAAAACATTGATTGTACTTTTTCAACAGAATAAATTGAAAAGCCCTTCAGGAGAATTGTTCACTATTTATCCCTTTAAAAATGTGTTATGTTAAAATTGATATATTTTCCCGAAAAGTGTCCACTTTACCTGGAGCGTGTAATGACACGTAATAAAAAGCCGCTAAAGTTAACATGTTTTATGTTAGCTTGAATATGAATCTTGCAAATGTTACCATCTGTTCATATACGAATGTAATACATAGACTTATTTATTGAAGAATTAGATCAATAATGGTTGAAAGAACAACAAAAAAATCGTCAAAAACTCGTCAAATTATCATCACACGTTCAGGAAAAAAATTAGGGGGAAACCTTTCAACTCAAACTTCTCTTATCTTTAAATGCTCCTCAAACTTAGCAATTTGTATGTGGAGAACAAGGAAAGGGCGTTTTTTCAAGTATTTAATGCTGGCTTTCCAAATTATAAAGCAATTTAATAAATATTCACAAAAATATTACAAGGTGCAGCAAGAGTGTCCTTCCTTGCGGAGAGTTACTCACATACATTTAAACAACGGCGAAAGCACCGTTTGATGCTTCAAAGCAATATTGCATGAATTCAAGAGTTTTTTTTCTCATTGTACTTACATGAACCAGGTTCGACTTATTTATCCTGAAGAAGTAATTTCCAAGACGCAATATGCCATTTAGCCCATATACGTCCAGCTCCTCCATCAAAACCTCCCTTATTAATTCAATTTCTGGTAAGGAATTCCAGAAAGCAGGACCACTTATATTGGTCACCTTGTATCGTACAATAACTTGTCCGGCTTTTTCGTGTTCTCGCCACAAAACTAAATGACTTAAGATACGTCTATTTCTTTCGAGTCGCGATTCGCGAATAACCGCACAATTTGAAACATTCATGATTTGTCTTTCACCAACCTCATGGCTCTCAGAACAAACTGCTTTTAATTTTTGAGGAACCCCTATATTACCCTCATTGTCTACCCTTTTTCGTTTCATTAAATTCAGTGGTTCCTCAATTTCGATGGTAGAAACGACCTTATTAGGCACACACACTTCGTTATTTATGAAAAAATCCGTTGCCGATCCAGGGATACTCTTTGAATAGAAAAGATCCGTTGATAGTCCAGGTATACCCTTCGAATCCGATAACGGTCCAGGAATATTCCCAATATTCAATACGGCTGATGACGGTCCAGGAACATCGCTTCCCTCTAAAGTATTCACCGACGATCGAACACATTCTGCCGAAGATTCGCAATCATTCGTTGTATCAGACTCAATGATTTTTAATAAGTCCTGAAAAGATTTAGGCGAAAAAACAAATTCATTTGGAATTTCTAAATTTAATAATTCATCAAAATTAACATCCGACATGTCTTCTTTTTTACATAAAAACGTGCGAAAAAGAGAGACCCGAAAAGAAGGCGAACTGTCCAGAAAACCCCTAGCGCAACCCACCCTCAGTAAGTTTTACTGCGTTGTAGATACTACGACGGTTCGCATTCACCGCGATTCCTATGCAGCAGAACTGCCTACGATACCACCGTGATCAACTGATCAACCATATGTTCGAATGGTTGGTGGTGTAAATAAAAACAGAGAAGTTATTGCGTTTTGAGTGTGTGTTCTTACGCGATAATACGTGACTATACAGTGTGATTTTTTTTAATGGGCGATATAATAAAAGTTTCTTCATAATAAAAACCCTTACTTCGTTGCTGCCAAGGCATCTTAACCACAATATAGACAATATTAAAAATATGGGGTTTTTACTCCTTATTCTCTTAGTTTCATTATGAATGTATTACCAGCCGGTAAAAGACTTGTTAACTATTTCAGTCTTCACTTTTCTTGTCTTCCTATTTTCTATGTAAACTGTAAACTTCAATAAAAATTCAGTCCTCACCTTTATTGTATGACTTCTTTCTTTCTCAAAAAATATTATATATATTCTCAAAATATTGTCTTACAAAGTTTCAACTTGATTCATTTAGAATCACTCAGAGAAAAAGTTGTCTTGAAACAAAAACATCGTCCTCTTGCCGGTTTTGTTTTAAACGAAGTAAATATGTTTCTTACTCAAATAGAACTATCTGGCTGCAAGATTGGAAGAAGTTAGTAGCATAAGGAAAATTTTGGCTGCAAAAAGATTCCTGTTGAGACAAATGAAAATTCTCTCAACCTTGAATTTGAGACGGAATTCCATTTACGTCAAAACCATCCTTTTGTCACGAGAGGACATTTCTCTGAGTGATGAAAAAAACCACGTTTCTCAAACTATGTCAGAAATTGTCAACACCACCAAGGCCCAAATCTAACTTTCTCATGCCTAGCGAACCATCTTTACTATAATCGTTTAATTCTTAATGGATTCGAAGGGACATTGCGGGACGATTGAGTCTGCATATGATGCTGCGAAATCCTGCACAGCCTTTATTAAATGGCTCCTTAAAGGCTACATAAGTCTTAGGTGACTAAGTAAGATAGAAGTGTATCTCAATGCCTATTTTAATAGTGGCAGGGTTTGTGTGGAACTGGATTCCGGCAGTGAAAGATTTGTTCGTTGTTGTCGACAGAAAATCCGACTCTTTCATTGAAGCAAAATATCGACACAAGTCATCATCACTTGGACAAGAAATCAGAGCCATTTCGCTGGCCCCACCACCCATGCAAATTCAACTTTTTTTGGCAAATATTTAGTGTAGAGTTTGTTCAAATTAGTTCAACGAAACGTTTCGCCGGCCCCGACATTATTCAAAATCAACTTTATATGAGATCATCATTTCCGTTTTAATTTGTTAAGATTTGTGCAACCAACTTCAACCTTCAAAAACTACCCCCTTTGCGGCAAACACCATGGGCGAGGCGAGCCAAATATTTCACCAAGCCCGACAATGTGGTGCAAAATGAACTTTATATGGGCGTAATATTCTCGCATTCATTTATTCAAATTTGTCCAAACAACTTCAGCCTCTAAAAAATACCTCCTATGGGGACGGCGGCTGACACTTGCGGCCGCTAGAATCGCTAATTCGCGTTGAGATACACAAGACGACGGTTCGAACGGTGGTAACGTCTGCTATTCGAATTATATCAGTCCTTCATAATGCAGGTTTGAGGTGATTGCTTCAAGTACTATTTTCGAAATTCCAGGTCTGCATGTGGCATTTGGGTGTATGAATAAAGAAGCAAACCGCTTTCCAAATAACAAGAAACTAAAGAAACCGTAGATAATGCCTTCTTCTTGTGTACAAGTTATATCACCACTCACGGTGCTGCCCTCTCAGCTGAGCTTGACAAATCGCCGCCCCCATACAGCAAACACCATGGCAGGGCTAGCAAAATATTTCGCCAGCCCCGACACTGTCCAAAATCAAGTTTATTTGAGCGCATTATTTTTGCCTGAATTTGTTTACGTTGGTGCAATCAACTTCAATCCTCAAAAACTACCCCTATGCGGCAAACGCCATGGCAGAGCGAGTTAAATATTTTGCCAGCCCCGACACTGTACAAAATGAACTTTATATGGGCGCATTATTTTCGCCTGAATTTGTTCAAATTTGTTTAACTAACTTTAACCCCCAAGAAACTACCCCCTGTGCGGCAAACATCATGGTTGGGCCAGCGACATATTTTTTCAGCCCCGTCATTGTCCATAATCAACTTAATATGTGCGCCTTATTTTCGTCTTGATTTGTTTAAATTTGTGCAACAAATTTCAACCCCCAAAAACTAACCCCTATGCGGCAAACACTATGCCTGGGCCAGCCAAATACTTGGCCAGCCCCGATAATGTCAAAATGAACTTTATATGGGCCTAATATTTTCGCCTTAATTTCTTCAAATTTGTGCAACCAACTTCAACCCCTGAAAGCTATCTCCTATGCGGCAAACACCATGACGGGCCAAAAAAAATCTTTTGCCAGCTCCGACATTGTCCAAAATCAACTTTATATGGGCGCATTATTCCCGTGTGAATTTTTTTACATGAGTGCAACCAACTTCACCTTCTGAAAATTACCCCCTGTGAAGCAAACGGCATAGCTGGAACAGCAAAATATTTCGCCAGCCAGCCTCAATAATGTTCAAAATTAACTTTATATTGGTGCATTATTTCCGTCTCATTTTTTTCAGATTTGTGCAGCAAACTTCAACCCGTAAAAAGTGACTTCTTATGTGGCTAACACCATGGCGGGGCCAGCCAACTATTTCGCCAGCCCCGAGAATGTCCAAAATGAACTTTATATGGGCCTAATATTTTCGCCTTCATTTGTTCAAATCTGTGCCACCAACTGCAATCCCTAAACACTACCCCCTATGCGGTTAACATCATTGCAGGACCAGCAAAATGTGTCGCCAGCCCCGATACTGTCCAAATACAAATTTATATCGGCGCATGATTTTCGCTTGAATTTATTCACATTTGTTTAACCAACTGCAACCCTCAGAAACTATCCGAATGTGGCAAACACCATGGCGGGGCCAGCCAAATATTTCGCCAGCCCGCACAATGTCCAAAATGAAATTTATATGGGCCTAATATTTTCGCCTTCATTTGTTCAAATTTATGCAACCAACTTCAACCCCTGAAAGCTATCTTCCATACGGCAAACATCATGGCAGGGCCAGCAAAATATTTCTCTAGCCCCGTCATAATCGAAAATCAACGTCATATGAGGGTATTATTTTCGTCTTAATTTGTTCAAATTTCTGCTATCAACTTCAACCCCTGAAAACTACCCCCTGTGAGGCAAACATTATTTTGAAGCCTAGTTTTAAACCTAGTTTTAAAAATTTTTTAAGTAAAAATAATAGAAGTGTCAGAATTATTCAATATCGGGATCAATTATTCTGCGTTGAAAAGAGAGGAATAGTTATTTCACAGTTTAATGAATACATTTTTATTTTTCATTTTTCACAATCATTCAGAGATTACCCGCAAATGAGCGAAGTTTGAGAGAATTTGTTTTCAAAATTCAGTATTCCGGGAACATATTACTATTTTTCCATTCACATATGTATTGATGAGTAAATTTTGTAATATTCAACCAGTTTCCGAAATGTTTCCCTGGACTAATATGATGTATTTTATTATAAGCGTAATAAATGCTTTACTCTGGTGAAAAATGCGGAATTGTTGATCAAATATAGGGGCAAAATGGAGTTGATTAGAATCCAGCCGTATTTTATTAATTCCATTTTGGCAATATTTTGCTGAAATTTAGACAAAATTTTCGAAACAATGTTCTGGCAACCTTGCACAGAAATATTACTGAAAATTAAGAGACAATATTTTGACAATATTTCCCGGATACTTTGCAGACACGTACGACAAGCCCAATTCAATATTCTTTTTCAATATTGCTGACATATTTCTGGCAAATATTGCCTGGGTCGAATATTTTCATGTTTCTTGGACGCTGCTGCAATATTCATTTAGAATGTTACGAATGTTTAAATTAAATATTCCAGCAATATGTCTGCAGCATGGCGTGTTATTATTTTTTGTTATATATTAATTGTCTAAAACGAGAAGTGCCAAATTTTCTCGAACGAATGTTCTCGAAGTCTTCGAGAAACGAACTATATTCGTGAGCGAATTCTCGACTCCGTCTGAATACGACATCACTGCCAAGAAGAAGGGAAATGAGGAGAGGTATCAATACCTTGAAATGGAGCTGCAACGACTGTACTCAGAATATTCGGTTAAAGTAATTATCTTTGTGATCAGTGCTCTTGGAAGTGCGAAACTATATTGGCTCATTACCTTTCAGCCTGTGACGTTGCAGATATTCTGTAACGCACATGTTTAGTTCCGAGTAAATGATTTTGATTTAAAAGCTCTCGTATTCACACAGAGAGAAGAATATTCGGCACTCCTCCCTTTTGTTATATTTTTAATTTATTATTATTTTATTATGTATATCTTATCTTGTTGCCTTTTTTCTATGTTTGACGTTGTTTTTTTTAATTTTAGTTTAAAAATGTAGACCTGTCTTGATTACTTTTTTGTTAAATTCCTTCATTCCGCAGTCGCGATGAGAACCAGGTAGAGTTGCACCATCGACGCAAATAATTGACTAGGTCCACCCGCAACTTCATCTTCAGCAGATCTTCACGTCTCAAATCCCCACTCGTAGGAAGCTGCTCTCTCCCTCCCTCAACAGCAGCTGATGAGAACTAACGAAGGAAGGCCGGGACGATAGGATGGACGAATTGGAAACCGATCTCACTGCCTATCTTTCTCCCGGCCGTTGCGAATTATGCAAATTAAGTTGTGCGCATCAGCCTTTCCCCTGATCATGTAATTCCTCACGTTTCTATAATACACCGGTAAGTGCGGAAATTCTCACTTAGCGTCTATGAACTTCCAGTATCGACACGAGGCACCAGAGCTAGCGTCCTGATTATCTAAGGTAGGACTCTGATTCCTGTCATGGTTTAGCCAAGTGATTTTATTGTTTCCAACGGTGTGTTACCTTTTTTTACATATCTCTTGTACTCCTTGGCTAAACTATGTGATTTCCGGAGTGCCGAATGCTAGGAATTGACCGCTGATGATCATTGTGACCCTATGTCACCCCTTTTTGTGATTCTGATAATTAAACATTTTTACCGATGTTCTCGATGCCTTTCCCTTATGTTTGAGTACCGACATTCCGATAATTAATAATTTTTACCGATGTTCTCGATCCCATCCGCCTTATTTTTTTCGTTACCGGATAACCCAAAAATGTATTGTTATATAATAATTTGCTCTAATTAGTTGGACCTAGTGTAGCGAATTCTCGATCCTTGTAATTTTTGATACACCTTTTTGAGTGATGGAATTGCTGAAAACTGTGTATCCTATTTTCAATCCTATAATATCTTCCCTATTCCTTTAAGCGCCGAAATATTTTTAAATAATCATTTCTATCATAGTTTGCCTCTTATTGCCAGTATTGTCGACGTTTTGAGTTGTTTTGCCCCTTTTATTTTTGCGAGACCCCTTAATTTTGCCTGGCGATACTCCTTTACAATGTTCTCGATTTCCCCATACCTTCTATAATATTTTTAGACCCTCTGTGAGACCCTATAATTCTTTAGCCAGTATTAATGACCCTTTTTTAATATTCATACTCGTTTAGCTTTGCTCTACCCGTCTAGTTTGGCAATAACAATGTTGGCAGTAGCAATGTTGAATTATGTAAGTATTGAGATCGCTATTGCCCACGTTTTGTGGCCGCCAGACTTCGCATTTTCGTGCTGATGGCGAATACCGACCGCACTAGCAATCACTGTTGACATTTAGTTGGAACTTTTCTTTTTGCATCTTTCATACTTAAATAGATGTTCATGAACGTACTTCACAGTCGGCTCTTGCATTTACCAAAGTTTGAAGCCGATATTTCACTTACAAAAAAAGTTCTTAGGTTCAAAAAATGCACGCAGTTTTAATTTCTTGTAAAATAATGTTTTGCGAAATTCCTCATCGAATAAGGTACGTGAACATAGTTTATTGTCTTCTCATACATTTTCCAAAGTTTCAGCCTGATATTTTATTTACAAAAAAAGCTCTTAGTTTAAAAAAAAAAAAATAGGAAAATTGAAAAAGTGAGGTCGGTAATGTAGGTATTTGACTGTTTCACATGCCCTTAGGCCTGGAACGTTTAGCGTTCAGTGAGTTTTCCTGTACCGTCTGGAATATAGATTCAGTATATCTTTACCGCTTCTCACTCACTTTAGTTGAATTGGTTCTCCTTTGTCCCAAGCAAGGACTGGAAGTCAGTATGTCTCCAAAACTACTCAGGCAGGTTCGACTATATTTTTACAGATGTTCATGAAAGAAAGCTGGTTGATTACATGATAAGAGTTTGATAATCGTCTCATGTTTTTGTTATGATTTTTTGAAAAGACATCTGGAATTGTCAGTTTGTAAGCCTGTATCAACTAGGCTCGCATGTGCAGTCGGGATCATTAAGCCTCGTGTTAAAAGATTCTTTTCAAAGTATCAAAAGTTTTATCAGAAATATCGTTTTCAACAATATCAAATCTCTAATTGTGACGAAGCAGGCGTAACATGTGTTCACGGAAATTCGATGGTTATTTCTCTAAAAGAAAAGCGTTAGGTAGGAAAGCTCATTTTGGCAGAAAGAGAAAGAAATGTGTCAGTCCTATTCAGCATGGCAGGCACGTTCATTCCACCTCTGTTAGTTTTCCCGCGAAAAAGAATGAATCCGCGGTTGATGATTGATGCTCCGGAAAGAAGTGGTGGTGTTGCAAAGCAGAATGGTTAGATGGATGGAGAGAATTTTCTTGTGTTTCTGATAAATCTTATAGAAAGAACGAAACCAACAGAAGCATTTCCAATACTCATCAAGTTGGACGGCCATTGCAGTCACAAGGATCTCGATGTTATCGAGTATATTTTTGCTTATCATGTGCACCTTTTGAGTTTACCTCCACATCCGATTATTTTCACGGACGCTGAGTTCGCACCTTCCTTGATCACGGATCTACCTCAGAATCAAGTGCAGGAAATTGGTCCACCTACTGCTAGTTCTTCCATTCAGCGATATGAATCCCTTGAATTTGAAGGTGATGGACAAAATGAAAATTCTGTTCAAGAAGCTAAATTTCTCTCAAATCTTTAATAGCTGAGGCCGCTTCCTGACTCAAAGCGTAAGCCTTAAGAAAAATAGGATGAAATTAAGCAAAAGGAGCAGAATCAAAAGGAAAAACGGGAGAAGAGAGTCAGTGAAGCGAAAAAGAGGAGAGAAGATGAGCATAGAAGTATTCAAAAGAAAGAAGAGAGATATAAGAGGACGAAGGAAGCAAGCAAGGAAAGACAAGTGAGAAGGAGGAAAATCAAATAAAGAAGCCAAGAATATAATTTTTGTCTTCTTATGGTTCCGAATGCCTTTATTGTCTGACTGTATTTAAATGTTATTAATTTGTATATTCTATTCTTTGTTTAATAAATGTTTTTATATGTATACCATGTAGACTATTAAGCCATTTCCCTTTCGGGGTAGGCGTGACACTACCCGATTCGGGTAGTGTTTCTAGGTGGATAGTTTCTTGTAGTAAATTACTATAAGTGTGGGCTCACCACACCCACGACGATCCAACAACACGCAGTAGGATTCCCGAATGGTCACCCATCCAAGTACTAAGCGCACCCAACACTGCTTAACTTCAGTGATCATTGCAGTTTTTAATTTTAGAAACACATTTTTCGTTGATTACGTACGATAAAATGGCCAAATATTAAGGAAATTTCGGTGTCCTGGGCTATCCGGCAGTATTTTATCTTAACCTATTTAATGCCTCATTCTAATTGCATTTTTTTCTTTTACAGCGAGTTTGTTTCTTATACACCTGATAGCAAATTGTTTCTAGAAGCCCTGAAATTATAACTGACCTTCTATATTAATATTTTGATCATTTTGATTTTCATCAAGATATTATAAGCCTAGATGCGGCACGGGGTGTCAGAGTGGGGGAACTATATATATTCGTAAAATATGGCGGTAAAACAGAGCAAAAGATTTTTTAAGGTTAGAAAAGTTTAACATGTGTCGCTAAATAAACACCGCGCTTCTGAATATAATAATAAATAGTGCAATTTGTAGACACACATAAAATACATATTTGGGATAAATAATGACAAATTAATAATGACAGAAGCACTGATATGATGGTGATAAATGAACTGAATTTTCAGAATGATTCACTCAAAAAGATAATTAATTATGTTTATATTTGTTAAATATTATTATAATGTTTAATGTATACCTCCTTCCCCACATTACTATTTTCCAACCAAGCGAGTCACACCTACCCCGAAAGGTAAATGGCTTAATGGTATAATAATATAATGCTTCATGTTTCTGTAAATGAAAGATATGATTTCTAAATAATAAATGTTTGTATCTTGAAGTTCAATTTTTATTTCTAGACTGAACCGAAATTTGAGGGCGTTCAAGAATGTATAGAATTTTTGCAAATCTGAAGCTTGAGACAGATTTTTAGTACATAGTCTTTTTGAGAAATTACAAAAAGCGTTAGCGAAAATCAAATTTTTGTTTTGAAAACACAACTAAAAAGAAATTTGGAGATGAATTAGGGCTGAAGATTTCTTTCTTTGATGAATATTTTTTTAAATTAAAATGATCAAATATTTATATGAAGGAAAAAACTCTTTTTAAGTTTGAAGTTTTAAAAAAACATATTCAAATTCAAAATGACAATAACTGAAAAGTTCACATTTTGTGTTGAAAAATCAACTGAAATGTTTTATGGATGAAAAGTCGACTTTTTTTTTTTTTTTTTTTGAAATTCATTTGTCTGAGCAGAATATTCATACTTCTTTGATAAGGATGCAACTGTTTGGTCAAAAATTCAAACAATTGTTTAAAAAATCATCCTTTTTGGTCCAAAAGTCTACTTTTTGGTTTGAAAATTCTACTATTCCGTAGAAAATTTACATTTTGAGAAAAATTCACATTTTGTGTTAAAAAATAAATTCAAATATTTTTTGGTTGAAAATTCAACTATATTTTTTAATATTTGTCTTTCTGATTCAAAAAATTATCTGTTTTAGCAGAAAATTAATCTTTCATGAATGAAAACACAACTGCTTGATTGGAAATTAAATCATTTTTATTTTAAACTCATCCTTTTTGTATGAAAATTCAAGTATTATTATTGAAAATTCGTCTTTTTGGGTTGAAAATTCAAGCATCTTCGTAGAACATTCTCTTCTCATTCAAACTATTTTGTTTGTAAATTTTGTTTCAACCACTTTGTTGAGAAATAATTTTTTGTTGAAGATTCATATTTTTAGTAGAAAATTCATCTCTTTGGTTGAAGTTTGCCTATTTATTTCAAAACTGATCTTCCTTAATTGAAAATTTAAACTGCGTGGATAAAAGGTGAACTATCCCGTTGGATTTTTTTTTATGAAGCTTTATCTCTTTCGTTGAAAATTTAACTAGTTTATTGAAAATTGATCTTTTTGCTGAAAATTCCTATTGTTTTGGTTGAAAATTAAATTTGTGTATAGAAAATTCTTCTTTTGGCTTTTAGATTCAACAATTCAGGTGGAATTTGTATCTTTCATTATTGAAAAAATCTTTTTTTGTTGAAAATTTGTTTTTTTTATTTCAAAATTCTTTTTTTTGCATGGAATTGCATCCTTCCTGGTTGAAATATCAACTATCACACTTTTTCGTTGCGAATTCATCTTTTAAGGTTGAAAATTAAACTATTTTATTCAAAAGTTGATACTTTTCTAGAGATTTGTATGTGAATGTTAATGGTAGCATGTATTATCTTAAAAACAACAAATTTCCACTACTTTCAAGTCCTATATCTCATCATTTCTGGAAACCTCTTTGTTGGTAGAAGAGTGTGGGGGCAAAGGTGTTGGTTGGCGCAATCTGCGGGTTGAGCGGCATGGGGGGACCGGGCAATTTTCGCCGGGAGCGCCGTCTACAATTAGTCCCTCGAACTATACCCAGTGCCGCACCTAGGCTTATAATTTGATCACGTAAGAGCACACATTAAAAACACATGTGTTTTTATTCACACGACCGGCCGGCCTCCGAATGTACGGTAGATCAATTGATCTCGGTGGTATCGTAGTCAATTCTAGAGCGAGAGAAATACAATGTATACACGCACCGTCATAATCTCTACGACGCAGTAACACCTACTTTCTTAGTAAAAATTTCCGTGATGTAAACTGCCTCCAATAATGATAAGGATTACAAAATCCATGATATCCGCACAAACAATTATTTTTAATTTAGCCCATCTTTCTTTTGTTGACATATAGTATGCTTCTCAGCAGTCGACCAGTAAATCCTAGTTCAATCCTTAAAACCATTACCACATCTTCTGGTTAAGGTCGTTTACCAAGAATAATTACCGAAGACGGTTTGATGCGGCCATTTCAGGAAGCAGCTTCCAAAACAATATA